>JAOSBK010000204.1:7674969-7707992 GCA_027568895.1 Erythroxylum shatona
GACTAGATATATAATGCTCATTAAAACCAAACTCTTTTATTTTATTAATAATAAATATTTCCATTACAAAACTGTAATTGAAAAAGATTAAGGTACATGTAAATACACTTGCTTTTCAAGGTACTATATTTACATAACTCCAATATCTTGTCATTTGTTACTTTCGCTTGTTACCGGGGTAGTCCTCATTTGTTACTTTTGTTTTTAAGGTTGGTTTTGAGTTCTAAAGTTTGGATTTTGGCAGCCAAGTTTGTGTTTTTACCCCTTCATGAAGCCAAAAAAAAACTTCTCCATATTTTTTGAATCTGTTGATTGCATATATTTGTTCAGTTGTAGTAATGCTTGCTTTTTGGTTTCTTTGGCATGCATCTCACTCGTTAAGTCCTTTTGTTTCGAAAATCCTGATTTCTGGTTGCTTTTGAGGAGCTTAAAGTTGCTTCTACAGAAACCTACTAATTGGTTAAACCGGGCTTCTGTTTGCTGCTATTTCTGTTTTAGCTTGGTTGGGTGCAGGTTGTTTTTGATAAGTATCTCGTAGATCTACGCTTTTGGTAGATATAAGTTTTCCAAGTTTGGAACTTTACAAATGAATGCTATTCACGTGTTGTTATTGTTGTTCAACATTATGTTATAAGTTAGTAAACATGTGTTTGATTATCTTTTTCAACTTTCTCTTCTATTTCTTCTCGTATTGCCCCTTATTTCTAATACCAACAGCTTATAATGTTCTCAAAGTTAAGATTTCTTCAAAGATTTTGAGGTTCTGGAAATGGTTGAAAATGATATTACACTTGTTTTCATTTTGGTCTTTGTTTTTTTTACACGGCTGGGTTTATGATTGAAGTTTCTTGTTTTTGCCGATTGAGTCATTTATTAAGACCAAAAGGATTCTAAAATGGATATAAATCATCTGTATGGATTCACAAGGCATCCAAGTTGTTGCCTTTTTTTAAAATGTTTTTCACAATGATAGTAGAGTAGCGGGCACCAAAAAGTTAGACACTAATGATGATGATGAAGGAGCACCGGATCTTTTCCAATCCTCTTGTCTCTTTTCTTCATGAAGGTTATGCACTCTTCTTTGATGGTATGCAAATAGACGGTTACTTTTTTTTATAGGCTTGAACAAAAGGTATGTAAAAGTTGCTCTCTACTATCACTCTCTCTTCCTTCTCCTTCTTTGCGGCCTCCTCTTTCGGGTATGGCTCTTGACTAATCAATCTATTCTCCTTAGGTGTTTTATATGTTTTCTCCTTTTATGGTTTTTTTTCTTACGATATTATCTTCTTTATTTGATATATATATTGCCAGTTGCATCACTGTTATCCTGTCACATCTGTATGTAGGTCTACTAGAAACAAGCTCTCTACTACGTAGGGGTAAGGTTGCGTACTATTTGACCTCCCCCAGATCCCGCTTTATTACGAAACTTCGAGGTATGATGATGATGATGATGATGAAGCTATTGATATGTGAGTTGCATAAGTCCCACTGTGGTATATTATACAACTTTATCCAAGGGGTAAAGACTAGAGAGACTCTGAAGTCCTAGTATCCAACAAAAAATGTCAGAAACTGAGTGATACGAGATGATTTATGGGCAGATGACTTAAAATGGTGGAGGAAAGCAAAAATTCTATAGTTATTGCAGAAGGGTTGAAAAAAGAGATGGGCATCTTCTTCAACCAGTAGAGAGGGACAACGAAGTTTTTACTTTGAAGGAGGAGCAAAGTGCAGTTAATAGACTTGCCCTCCATACGTTTGCTTTTAGCTCAGCTTGGCCTTGCCTCCTCCTCCCCCAGACTTCTTAGGGCTAGGATAAAACTCGTCCACATCTATCATAATCTTCAGGTTGGGTGCACTCGTTGAGAAATAATCAAATGGTATGACAAAGTAGTCCAGTGGGACGAAGGGGTCAACCAAAGTCACCAAACGTGGCTATAGAGGTGAGGTGATCTGTGAAGAGAAGATGGTGAAGACTGAAGAGCAAATAGTAGCGGCGAGGAGAGAGTTTTGGTTTCTAAAATCTAAACTTTTGTATATACCGATTCGACCGGTTTATTGATAAACTGGCCGGTTCTTTGATAAATCAATCGGTAGCTGGTCGGTTTATATTGTTTTCGGTCGAACCGACTAGTTCGATTTTTAAAACCTTAGTTTGGATAGCTAAAACCACAAATGTTGCAGCTACAATTGTGAAATTTTTAGTAGCATTAATTACTATAGCTGTCAAAGCCTTAATTTTATACCACAAATATAAAATTAAAATATAATATAATATAACATATTTAAAATATGTTTTTATAAAAAAGTTGGCACATTTATTAAAAAATATTTTTGTGATAAGATTACTATAATTATTCTCCATATATGTTAAAAAATTAATTCAATTATAAAACTTTAGACTTTTATTATATAATAATTAAAATATAACATAAAAGTTAAAAATTTTGCCATGTGATTGATTTTAACTATTATTTTTAGGTCATTCAAAAGTTATCATAATTATTACCTAATAAATGCGGGATTTCAGAAGTGGGATGATGATGATGTTACACTTTTTAAAGTAGAACTCTAAAGTTTGTAATTCAAAATTTTAAATTTCACACGGTCATTAAAATTATACACTACAATTAATAATTATGTATATAAACTTTTTAGTGATTTTTATACTTTTTTCCTTCTATCTTATAAATTTTCTAGTGTTCATATAATTCTAACTTAATTATTACTATTTTTACGAGGTGGAGGAGTGAACTAAATCATAGCGGTAATAGAGAAATAGAAACGTTGATAAAAACAAAAGTGGAACGTATGAAGCATACAAAACCAACTGGAACAGCGCACAAAACTATCCATCTACCGTTCAATGTTCAATTTTCAAAACAAAACAATACATCCACTACGCTACCTAACTAAAAACAAGGCCCCTTCTCTTCCTTCTTCTTGATTAATCCATCTCTAAATAATAATAATAATAATAATAATAATATTAATGTGATCATCTCAACTTCTTTGTCTTCAACAGCACTAGAATTTCTAGTCTCAGTCTTGATACCGAAGAGAAGAGAAGAGAAGAGAGGAAGCTCAAAAGTCTTTATCCAAATGTCAACCAACTCCCCCACGGCGCCGTCTGACTCGCACGCGCCACTCCTTCGCCCCCGCCAGGACTCACCCACCTCGTCAACCGCGCACCGCGCCTCTCTGGCCCTGCTCCTCGGCCGCGCCACCGGTCGCAGAGGCCCTTCCGTTCTTGTTCGGGAGTCGGCGGCGCGTGAGCTGGAGGAGCGGCGAGCTGACTGGGGCTACGCGAAGCCGGTGGTGGCGCTTGACATGCTCTGGAACACGGCGTTCGTTGTGGTTTCGATTGCGATGCTGATAGTGACTGCCGACGAGAGGCCTAATACTCCTATTAGGCTGTGGATCTGTGGGTATGCGTTGCAGTGTTTGGTTCATGTTGTGTTGGTTTGGTTGGAGTATCGGAGGAGGAACGTTAGGAGAGTTGCTAGAGACGATGAGAACCAACAAGACGTGGAGAGAGGGAATGCTGATAGTGAAGACGAGGATGGTGAGGACAGGGGTTCTTTGAGTTCTAGGCGATCAAGGTTGGGTTGCTCAACTTGCAATTTGACTTTCTTGTGGTTAATTTGGTTAAATTTTGTTGTCATGTTATGTGCAAATTGGAATGTTTTCTTTTAGGTTAGAGAATTTGTTATTGCTGTTAAGAGGTGTAAAGTTGGTTTAAAACTTAAACAGAAGATTGTAGTATAGAGTGATTATTATATTTAGATTACACAACTCTTGTATTGTCATCATTAACATTTAACATGAAAACTAAGCATCAGAGTACGATCTCTGCAAAGCCTTGACATTCCCTTTAGAGATTCTTAACTAGATTGCAGCAATTTCCAAATTTCAAGCATGCTGTTAAAATTTTCTAGAATTTTCCCTCCATTGTTTTTGAAAGGCTGAGCTGGTACTTTGCAGTGGAATACTTGGTTTGCTGCGCCTGTCCTTGTATACACTGGAAATTCCTGTCTCTAGCAGTGTTTGTGGCATGGCTAATCCTGTTTCAATTGTTGCTAATTCTTCCATTAACGGACAAGGATTCTATGATCCAACAGTGATTAGATAGTTCTGTCTCATCTTTCGATGATCACTGACGTTGCTTCTACTCTCATTATCTATGTCTATGATAAGTTCTAGCTAATATACAACAGTGATTGAAGCACTATATATGCTAGACAAACTTTCATTTTCATTTTTGTTGGGAATATTTTCTTTAAGAATGGAATGAAACTTTAGGCAAAACTATATGGTTCTAAAGTCATATCTGAAACACTATGCTTGTTCTACCATTTCGGAAGTTTCTTTTAGATTCATGGATGGAGATAGAGTGCCTCCATTACACTGAATGCCTTCCTTAAATGATGTACATACTTGAACCCATAGACATTTAGCTAGAAGATAACTAAATTAACATATATGTTTCAGTCAACTTGATGAACAATTTGGACTCATCTGATTTGACATTTTATAATTAGGCTTGTGGCTTCTCATGGGACTCGCCACCTCTTTTGTTCTATCTTCTGTATGTCTAAGGGGGAGTGTGTAGTAATTCCTAAGCTAATTGATAGGTGCCAGGTCTTTGACAAATCTCATCATTTATGAATGTTCAAAGTTTTTGGATATTAATAACTCCTTAGTTTTAACGTTTTTAGAATCTTTATTTTCTCTTCAACAATTATTAGGATTTCCACAGAAATAAAGGCTATAGTGTGACAGCTGTATGCTTTTCGAATAACACGTTCATTGCTTGGGCCTGCATAAAGCTTGTTATCCCCATTGATTTGTATTCCTGACAATAAAATGAAGCCACAATCTCTTTTACTTGACCTAACATTGGCAGTTACTAAAAGGTGATGTGCTAATAATTTATAAGTTAGCTGAACCCTTGATGCTTTGGTTACTTCATTGTGTAGTGTCACTAAACGATGTGAGTCGGTGAATACAATGGCATCATTTCTTTGGTGGATAGTTGGGTTTTATTGGGTAGTCTCTGGCGGTGACATTCTCACACAAGATGCTCCACGCTTATACTGGTATGCCTCTGCATTTCTTTTATTTCTGTCTTTGATCCTTTCTTTCACAAGTTATCACTAAAATTGTGACGACCAAGGGCAGAAAGTAAGTCTTCCTGGTCAGTTTTTATTTCAGAGCATTAGTCTGCATAGAATTGATGGTTTCTGTTACTGTTGCATGTTAATAAAAGTTTTAATAGTGTTGTGGATTTTATCTAGCTCATTGAATATGGAAATCTAGGAACCAGTCCAGCCAGGCCTGTCAAATGCTAAAATCAAGAAACAAAGACTAGTAAAAAATCTGAGGAGCTGATTGTCTCTAAAGTTTGAATCATACCCAAATTTAAACTTTAAACTCTTGAGTCATGTAAATCTTTTATGCTTTGCTTATGATCGTCGAATATGATAAATTTATTTAAATTTAACACTAATTTCTTGTTTTATAATTTTAATTCCGTGCAAAGTCATGACAGTGTGCACAATTAAGCAAGAAGTATTGTCATCAATTTATAAAGTTTCTAGAGGATTACACGAGTGTTTCATCCTAAAAAATATAATTGTCTAGAAGCATAAAGTAAATCATAAATCTGCAAATATTATGCAATCCAATGTCTAACTTCTAATAGCAAATCAACCCAAGTTGGCGGTAATAACAAGCAATTGTTTGGAGAAAGACCAAACTAAATTATCCCACTATAACTTACAGTCCCAGGGGACCAACCTTCTTAAGGCATTATGGTAGTCTTCGTATCAAAAGAATGGAGAGAATAATAAAGTCTAGCTTCCAAATTTTCTGCGATGGCTGTCAAGTTGAATTTCATACATTTAGTCAAATTCTTATTTGTTTAAGACTTTATGGTTACAGATTTCTGTTTAAACTGACATTTGATTAATATATGTGGCACATTGTACATTGTTCATCATTAGGGTCAATTTAAGTTGTTTTGGTCACTTTAATTGTTAGAGGATGATTTGAATGAAAACGAAATTGAAGAGTAATTTAATGAACTCTGAGGGTATGTTTGGGCTTTTTCCTTTTATGATCCTGTCACATTGCCACAAGGGTAATTTATTAACATAAATTTATTATTAAGTAAAATTCCTTTAGCCCTCAGTTATATTAGAGTATTAATCATGAATGGAACTGACAAATTTTGGTATAAATGCTACATGTTGAGCCTGTTTGAGCTTTGAGCTTTGATCCTTGATTCTTTTTCATCATCAAATTTACTCCATGATGGTTTCTGGAGCATTGAGCTTTTGCATGACAAGATAATTGACTTTCTTTTTGAAGTAAACAGCAATTTTCCCTTCCAAAACAACAAACCTGTTGCTTTGGGCTTAGACCCAAGGGGCAAAGCCATGGGTTGAGGTTTTGCTAGGTCCTAGAATGGATTCATCATGTGCATATGGAAAGAATCCTGATTTGTCATGATATTTTGTCATATTAATCTCACAAGAGAGAGTTAGTTTGCAGCAAATATTATAGTATCTGATTTTGTATTTTTGCAGGTTGGCTGTGGTATTTCTGGCGTTTGATGTGTTCTTTGCAATCTTTTGTGTTGTTTTGGCATGTCTGATTGGGATTGCACTCTGCTGCTGCTTACCGTGCATTATAGCGATTCTTTATGCTGTTGCAGGGCAGGTATGAAGTGGTTTGCATTTTCTTCAAATTGATGATCAAGTCCTTAAACGGATCTCTTTAACTGCCTCTTGGTATTAGAATTTCTCAAGTTTGTAACTGAAGATCCTGTGCTTGTTTTGTGAATTTGTAGGAAGGTGCATCAGAGGCAGATCTTAGTGTACTTCCAAAGTACAGATTTCAAGAAACCAAAAATAGTGAAAAGGAGGTTGTTGGAGCTGGGAAAATGATTCCCATTGAAACAAGCAGTGGATACTTGGCAAGTGAACGCATACTTCTGCATGAGGATGCAGTAAGTTGACAGGAGATAAGAATTGGAATTGAGTTTCATAATTGACTCATAACATTGTTCGATTAACTAATCAACTGTGTGAATCATGGGAAATTATTAAACAAATATATTGCAGTTACAAAGATGAGATTTAATAGGAGGTGATTGACCATGAACTAATTAGAGTGGCTGGAAGAAGAAATATTGATGATATTACGACACTTAACAATGGGTTGGAAAAGAAAAGAAATAGAGGTAGAGATTAGGAAAAGTAAATATAGACCCAAAGCTTTATAGAGAACTTTGAGAAAGAGAAATATAATTGAGGTACAGATAAAAGAAGTATATGTGAGATAAGGTTGTTAATTGAAGCTGTTAATTGATTATGTCCAATATATAAACAATGAATTAGTAGAAGAAAAAAATAGAGGTAGAAGTAACGGAAAAAAGACGGACACAGAGATGATGAAAAATAGAACTTTGAGTTAAGGAACAGAGTAGAGTTAGAGGAAGAAAAGAAAGATATTTTGAGATTGGGGAAAAAGAAAAAGAACAGAGGTAGAGATAAAAGAAAGACATGGAATAAGGGTGTTTTAGTTATGTTAAAAATAAATTTGTTGATTCTATGATTAGAATGATAGACTTTAATTCAATTTAATTGCTTAACTAGATGAAAGAATCAAATCCGCTTACTTTTTCTTTTATTGATTTATAATTGAATTCTACATATTTCAAGTAACAAGCTGTTAGATAGTAACTAATAAAGAACCACGTTAGGTTAGGTTTAAGTTGGTGGGAGTTTTGTTGTAAGTTAAGCAGTTCAGTTTGTGAATGAAGAAAGAAAGAAGATCCTCTGAATTCTGAATATCAGTTTGTTAAGTGTTAACACATTGTTTCTATGCCAAATCCTGGAGTCATTCCCAGTTTTTATAACACACCCATGGAACCATTTCCATATTATTTTCTTTCTAACCCCACTGCCACCCTTAAGTTACAGCTTAATGGATTTTTGCAAATAGTTTTGATACGTTTTGTAGCCTTCCTACATCAAAGTTGCTCTTTGGTTAGAAGTACGCTAAATCTGAATTTTGTGGGCTATAGTAGGGGATGACATTGCTATATGTTATGCTGCTATGTTTTCTAAGAAATTTAGTGTTATCTTGTGCTAGCAGTCTTTCTGTTAGTTAAGGGTGAGGCTGCGTATTATTAGACCTCTCTAGACTCTGCGTTTCAGTGGAATTTTTATTGGGTGGTGGTTGTTGTAGTGAATACATCAATATTATGTCAATACAGGTGCAGTAAATTGTGTAAAAAGAAAACGTTCCAATGTACAATTGGCAGCAAATTTGTTGATAGAGACTGTAAGAATGTTGTTATCAGCTTGATAAGAGTACTGGTGACGTTGCTATTACACAACTGCTAAATCATACATCAGTAACCAGTACAACAAAGAAAAAAGATCATACATCGGCGAGAAGTAAGACGGATTTTCATGCGTCTGTGCTTGTGGAGACTTTTCATTAATATTAGTTCTAAATTCTAATGTTTGGGTTAATTCAATCATGCATGGTGATTTTCATTGTTTCTGGTCCAACTTCTCTTCCTTTTTCTGATGGGTAGGAATGCTGTATTTGCCTAAGTTCATACGAGGATGGAGTGGAGCTTCACACACTTCCTTGCAACCATCATTTTCATTCCACGTGCATTGTGAAATGGCTTAAGATGAATGCTACATGTCCTCTCTGCAAGTACAACATTCTCAAAGGGAATGAAGAGTGAAGAGATTCGAGTATAAATCCAACTTTATAGTGTTCTTGTTGTCTATCTGTACAGAAGAAATCAAGGTTCTCCAAGTCCCGGTGAAGACAGTGGCTTGACAAGCCTCCGGAGATGCCTGGATTCATTATATGAGCTATTGGAAAACCCTGTCCAGAAATGAAGCCACATCCACAGTTTTCTTTTGTCCCATTCCCATCTATGCCTGTGCTATTTGTTTGTTTCTGTTGTCAAAACTAGCATCAGCTTACTTTTGTATTCACAATTTAACTTTTGGTCCTGTTATGTGATTTTAGCCAGTCATGTCATAGTTTTAGCTGCCTATACATTGGAGCGTGTTCAATTCAAAGCTTGTTTTGAAGCCTTGCATACTTCAATTGATGTATGTTTGTGTATTCTTTGCTCGAGTTTTCCACTTCTGTCGAGTATTATGCGACAATTGAGCATATTGCCGTCGTAGTGGTTGAGTGATAGGTTAACGTAAAAAAATGTTTCTATATTACCAACTAAAAGCAGAGCATTCAGTAGCTGGAGTAGCTCAGTTGGTTAGAGCGTGTGGCTGTTAACCACAAGGTCGAAGGTTCAAGCCCTTCCTCTAGCGGATCGGTTTCTTTTTCTGCGTCTCAAGATTATCCCCGTCGGTATTCAATCAAATTCATGTCATGTTATGCTATTGCTTTAGCTTTTTAGGTGGAGCATAAATGTGGATTTCAGTCCAAAGTTATGACAACCACTTTGGGGATGCTAAAGACAAAATCGGATAATATAATAATATAATCATCTTTAGTGAAGAAATTTTAAACCTTCATTTATTAAATAAATTTTAATTTTTTAGTCGATTTATTTTAATAATTTTTATTATTAATAATTAATCAATCAATTTTTATAAATTTATAAATTTTTAATAACTAAAATAAATCAATTAATTTTTATTTAATAATCTCTTTTGTAATTAAACATCAATGATAATATTTTTAATTCTATTTTAAATTAATTTAATATAAATTAAAATTTTGAACTTTAAATTTTTTTATCTTATTATATTCAATTTCCATTCTATAATATAATTATTTGTGTTACTAACAAGGATGGTTCTAATGGAATACAACTGATGAATGTGAAAATAAAATGGATGTCGACTGAACCGGTGGGAGACCCGGGCCGGAGCACAACGAACTCAATCCGCACCCGCTTTTGAAAATTTAGCCAAAAGCTTGCCCGCCACTGAAAAGGGCAAAAAAAAACCCTAATTTCTCTCGGCTCCACGGTACTACTTCTACTACTGCTGTTTTAATCAATTTCAAAGAGTTTGCTCCCAAATCCGAACAACATTGAAAATCACCACATACTGTACCTATCTAAATCCTCGGAGTAGTTTTTCTTGTTTCAATTTCACTAAATCTAAGCCCACGCCTTAAACCCCCTAGGGTTTTCAGTTCAAACCCCCAACCGGCCTCTTTATCCTAGAGCTTTTCATATCCGCGTTTTCATGTCGTCGTCGGAGGAGATTGTTCTCCGTGACGTCACCAATGCGGGTCTCGTCGTCAGTGACCGGATTGGGCGGGAAGTGACGGCCCAGCTTGACCTCGAAGAGGCTCTTGAAGCTTCTAGATACGCTAGTCATCCTTATTCCACCCACCCGAGAGATGTACTAGTCCGAAATTTCTTCTCTTTTTTATTTCCCAATTCCATAATTTTATGTGCCTGCTTGTCTTTTCCTTTGTAATTGCAATGTTGAATCACTGATTGGTTTTGGGATACTATTTGGTGACTGAGAAGATGCATTAGGGGAAAATTAATGATGGCGTGGGTTGTTGAATTGTGGTAGGGAGTGACAGTGCATCTTTTAGTATTTAATTCTCACAACTTTTAATCTGGATTAGGTAGGATGGTACCATGCGTTAGTCATATCTTCAGATGTCTTTCTTTTTCTTTTCCTAATATTTGATGTTTGGTTTCTTGTTTTCTCTTGATTGACTGCTCTTTGGGCAGGTATCCAATCACATGGCTTCTCTCCTGGTGCTTTGTGCCCCTTTCGTTTTTTTATTATGTTCTTCTTCTCTTTAAGATAATGTATCTGAATTGCACATCATCATACACAGGGTATTGCACCTCCCATTTAATTGTATCTTGATATTCTTGGTAAATTGATGTGTAGTCTGCAGCGTCGTAGATTGATGTGAAAGTGGCACTCTTTTCAGTGGAAATAGTCAAATTTCCTTAGTTCAGTTTCAAAAACTTTTAACCTTCTTTTCACCCTTTTAAGTCTCTAAATCAAAAAAGTTTCAGTCATTTCTTGGATAGCCGTTGTCACACCTCACTAACAAATGCCTAATGTCCTATTATCCCCCTTTTTCTTTTTTGCAGTGGCCTCCACTGATTGAGGTAGGAGATACCTGGGAGTTGCCTCCTGTTCTCATTGAAAGATATAATGCAGCTGGAGGGGAAGGAACTGCTCTATGTGGAATTTTTCCTGAGATACGCAGAGCGTGGGCATCTGTGGACAATTCATTGTTCCTATGGCGTTTTGATAAGTGGTGAGTTTATCTTTGCAGCACTACCAGGCTATGACATAGGTAGCAATTAGAGATGGGTATCTTAAAAATGAATAAAGGAAAAGCATTTCTTTGTAATTATTTGATTTCCCTTTTTGGTCTGTAGTGTGAATTCTTTTCTGACATACATCTAAAAGTTTGAAGTTCCTTGCCTTTTCAATTGTTGGAGCATTCCTTTTGGTGTTAATATGCTTTAGTGAAATCTTGCATCGATCTTGTTGTCTCCTTTTAGAATGGGCTGGAGTTAAAACAAAAGTTTATTTATTTGCTGCATGGTGGAAAATATTAATTGGTATGGTGAGGATAGTATGGGTTGGAAAATCTCCAAGATACCTGTTATGAAGTTCTTTTAATTCAAGCTCCTGTTTAAGAGTTAGTCAAGGAAGAATTTTTTTTTTTAGTTTATGAGAAGCATTTGGAAAAATTATGTGGGTTCTAAGATGACAGTTTTGCTAGAGGATGAAGTTGTGATATTCCTAATGAAAGGTGCATATTGCTCTCAATAAATTTTTCCACCATGTTCTTGAGGTTTGTTTAATTATTGTATATCTAGTTTGGGTTGTTGGGGTCTTCAGGTGGTTTTGGTTAAATAAAGACAAGTATATTGAATTCTTTCACTTTGTTAATCTTTTTGATTATGTTGGGGGAGATAGGTAGTGTTCATGACTTTTTTTTTTTGGCTCTTATCTTAATCTATTGTTGTATGGCTCTTCAATCAGACTAAGACCGTAATTGTATCACGATTAATTGTCAATTTCCTTGTTTTATAATTCTAGTTGGTCTTTTCTACTCCTTGTAATGCGAGGTCGTCTCCTGTTCTCTGATATGGATCAAGACCAATCTTGACTTTCTGGTCATTAGTTATATCAACAGAAGAAAGTTAAGCTGATGGTTAACACTCGGTACTTAAAAAGAATAATGCAACATTTCTTGACTTTTGGCTAGAGAATGTGGAATTCAGCCAGATTCAGTCAGATACCGAATCTAGAAAGATTTCTAAGCTTAATATTTTGAGATTGATTATTGCTAAAGTTCTTTCTTCCTTATGTTATTCTAATTCAATTGTTAAGTTAAGTAAGTGCTAATTATCTTTGATATTCTTGTCTTTTTCAGGGATGGACAATGTCCTGAATACAGTGGGGAGGAACAGGCCATTTGTGCAGTTGGACTTGCCAAATCTAAACCCGGTGTCTTTATTGAAGCTATTCAATATCTTTTAGTTTTAGCTACTCCTATTGAGGTGATAACAATCGACACTGGTATATTAAACAGGTTGTTTTGTTTGAATGCGCCATTTTGTTAGATATTAATTATTTCATAAATGGAAGTTGTCAAAAAAGGTTTACAAGAGCCTGATGGCAATAGAGTTAGGAGCTGTCTCTGTCTCTGTCTATCTATCTATGTTGCAAGTTCTGTTACATGTGGTCTATTATACGTTCTGGTTGCTAGGCTAAGAGTTTAGGAATAAATTTTAAATGTTATTTGAAGCACATAGAAGATTTTATTCTTTATTTGAAGCGCATAGAAGATTTTATTCTGACTATCTTTTTCTTATTTCCTCCTTAGAAATATAGTTACGAACTTGATATGGATGGTGTCAAATTGACATGCGGGCTTTGAGCTTTAAACAATAAGTTTGGTTTGTTTCATAGTTTGTGTCTGAACTGAAACTCTTATTGTGGAAGTGAGCCTAATTTATGGTGGCATTATGTTGATCAAAGAAGACAATCAGATGACAATTTACCTTTAATGTTTTATGCTTTTTAATCTTGGATCCTTCTCCTTTTTCTTTCCTACTCTTTATGGCTAAAACTTAGATAATGAGCAAGCAAGATGTGAGAACTGTAATAGGATTGAGGACTCTTTTGCTGTATCTTCTGTGTGAGACTCTGTTTGGATAAGTAGTTATGTACTTTTTGATTGGTTCTCATTAACTTTTCTTGTTGTCAGTTGATTCTTGTAGGAGTCTGCTGTTCTGGTGGTGGTGATGGTACTGATCCATATGCAGAGCTCTCATTGCAGCCTTTGCCAGAATATGCCATACCATCTGATGGGGTTACTATGACTTGTGTTGTATGTACTGAAAAGGGCCGTATATTCCTGGCTGGGCGAGATGGCCACATTTATGAGTTGCATTACACCACTGGTTCAGGCTGGCATAAACGATGTCGAAAAGTTTGCCTCACTGCTGGATTGAGTAGTGTCATATCGAGGTATGTTATTTCATTTATTTTGGAGAGGTGTACATGGCCATTAATTCTCCCGAATGTGTCATGGTGATGGCTTTAACTTATGTAACATAACAACAATTGACTTTTAACCAAGGACAGATCCTACCTGATAACATTTTAAGAACTAAGTGGTTATTTCAATGGTTTACACTTAAATTGAGTACCTACTTTTGGGTTTCTTTAAATCAATATAAAGTTCAATTATTATCTTACAATTAATATGCCATAGGTCAGATCTAAGAACTTGTTTTGGTCTTAGGTGGGTGGTTCCTAATGTATTCAAGTTTGGAGCTGTTTACCCTGTTGTGGAAATGGTTGTTGACAATGAAAGACAGATTTTGTATGCGCGAACTGAGGAGATGAAACTTCAGGCATTTCTTTTAGGGCCAAATGGAGATGGTCCATTGAAGAAGGTTGCTGAAGAGAGAAATTTGTTTAGTCACAGAGATGTGCATTATGCAAGCAGATATTTGACAGGACCAAGAACGCCAAATAGACAAACAAAACCATCTGTAGTCTGCATCACACCTTTATCTACTCTGGAATCCAAATGGTTGCATCTTGTTGCTGTTTTATCAGATGGCAGAAGGATGTACTTTTCCACTTCTCCATCTAGTGGCAGTAATGGTGCCATTGGAGGTTTGAGTGGGTTTGATACTAGTTCTCAGAAGGCAAATTGTTTAAAAGTTGTTACTACTAGACCTTCTCCTCCTTTAGGAGTTAGTGGTGGACTTACATTTGGAGCTGTATCTATTGCTAATAGAACCCCAAATGAAGATCCCACACTAAAGGTTGAAACAGCATATTACTCTACTGGAACTCTTGTCCTTTCTGATTCATCACCACCAAGCATGTCTTCTCTTGTAATTGTGAGCAAGGACTCAAGCTCCCAACCAGCAGGTAGCATGGGAACAAGCACAAGGAGTTCTCGAGCTTTGCGAGAAATTGTCTCTTCCCTACCTATTGAAGGTCGAATGCTTTTTGTGGCAGATGTTTTGCCCTTACCGGATACAGCTGCCACTATACAGTCACTATACTCGGAACTTTTTTTTGGATTTGAAAACTCAAGGGAGTCCTGTGAGAAGGCATCAGGTAAACTCTGGGCAAGAGCTGAACTCTCAACCCAACATATTTTGCCAAGGCGAAGAATTGTTGTTTTCAGTACCATGGGAATGATGGAAGTTGTTTTCAATAGACCTGTTGACATTCTCAGGAGGTTGTTTGAGTCCAATTCACCCAGATCAATCTTGGAAGATTTTTTCAACCGATTTGGGGCTGGTGAGGCAGCTGCAATGTGTTTAATGCTTGCTGCAAGGATAGTACATTATGAAAATCTTATAAGCAATGTTGTGGCTGAGAAGGCAGCTGAAGCATATGAAGACCCAAGAATTGTTGGAATGCCCCAACTTGAGGGTAGTAGTGCATTGGCAAGTACTAGATCAGCAGCTGGGGGTTTTAGCATGGGACAAGTTGTGCAAGAGGCTGAGCCTGTATTTTCAGGTGCACATGAAGGTCTCTGTTTATGCACAACAAGGTTGCTTTTTCCACTCTGGGAACTCCCCATCTTTATGACAAAAGGCAGTTTGGGTACATCTGATGCTACATCTCCGGATGGAATAGTTGTCTGTAGACTATCTGTTGGAGCTATGCAAGTTCTTGAGAGCAAAATTCGCTCTTTAGAGAAGTTTTTAAGGTCAAGAAGGAACCAGAGAAGAGGCCTTTATGGCTGCGTTGCTGGTTTGGGAGATTTGACTGGTTCCATATTATATGCAGCTGGTTCTGACTTTGGTACTGGTGACAGGAGTATGGTAAGAAACTTATTTGGTGCTTATTCACGGAACGTTGAGTCTAATGGTAGTGGTACATCAAACAAAAGGCAGCGGTTACCTTATAGTCCTGCTGAGTTGGCTGCCATGGAGGTGGGTGCTTAATTATAACTGGCTTATCTTTATATTTTATGTCCAAGCTTAATGTTTATCGGTTTACAGGTGAGGGCAATGGAGTGTGTCAGACAGTTGCTTATGAGATCTGGTGAGGCTTTGTTTGTACTTCAGCTACTCTCTCAGCACCATGTTACACGCTTGATTCAGCAGTTTGATGCTAGTCTGAGGCAAGCTCTTGTTCAATTGACATTCCACGGGCTTGTTTGTTCTGAGGAGGGTGACCGTCTTGCCACAATGCTAATATCTGCACTCATGGAGGTACAAATGATAGGATTATATATATTGCTTCCTAGGACCTTAAGTCTTTCACATTTGGTACTGCTATTCTGTATTCAAACATTTTCCTGAATTGATACTGATCCTTTGCTCCAGTATTATACTGGTCCTGATGGCAGAGGAACAGTAAATGACATTAGTGGGAGATTACGTGAGGGTTGTCCCAGCTACTTTAAGGAGTCTGACTACAAGTTCTTCTTAGCTGTGGAATGTCTTGAAAGAGCTGCTATAACTTCTGACCCTGTGGAGAAGGAGAATCTTGCTAGAGAGGCCTTCAATTTCTTGAGCAAAATTCCAGAGTCTGCAGATTTAAGAACTGTTTGCAAGCATTTTGAGGACTTAAGGTGAGTTCATTGTTTCATGACGGAGGCAAAAATGTAAAACTTGTATTGTTGTTGCTTATATGTAAATGTGACTTTGTAGATTCTACGAAGCTGTGGTACGGTTACCCCTGCAGAAGGCACAGGCACTTGACCCGGCAGGTGATGCTTTTAATGACCAAATTGCTGCGGCAACTAGAGAACATGCACTTGCTTGTCGCATACAGTGCTATGAGATAATTACCAGTGCTTTACGCTCTTTGAAAGTTGATAATTCCCAGAAGGAATTTGGGTCTCCAGTGAGGCCTGTTTCCACGAGACCTTTGCTTGATCAGGCTTCTCGAAAGAAATATATTTCCCAGATTGTTCAACTTGGTGTCCAATCATCTGACAGAGCATTTCATGAGTACCTGTACAGGACTATGATTGATTTAGGCCTTGAAGATGAGCTGTTAGAATTTGGAGGCTCCGATTTAGTGCCTTTTCTGCAAAGTGCTGGCCGTGAACCCCCACAAGAGGTAATACATTTTGATGCTTTGCTGTTTGATTATATAGAAGTAATAAAAGTCCATATAAGGCACTAGGTATACATTTGGAACGTTAAAGTCTGAAAAGTAAGTTTGAATTAGTTAGTACCAGCTGAAATTTTTATTTGGTCTCTCACAGGTTCGGGCAATTTCTGCTGTGATATCTGCAACATCTCCGATTGGCCATTCAGGAGCACTTATGTCTTCTAATCAAGCCAAATATTTTGATCTTTTGGCGCGGTATTATGTCTTAAAGAGGCAGCACGTGCTTGCAGCTCATGCTTTGCTAAGACTAGCTGAAAGACGCTCAACTGACATGGGAGATGCTCCAAGCCTTGAGCAGAGGTTAACAGATCTCTCTTTCTACTGTTGCTTATATTGATATAATTTGGTTCTTACGTTCTGTTTAGCTCTAGAATTTGATTGATATGGTATTGATGTATGATCTTAACCAATCTTTTCTTTACTGTACCAAAATTGTCAAAAGTTCTGATTTTCCCGATTAATCATGATTAGTTCAAAAAGGAATATTTATATTCAAAAATAGTTCATGTTAGTTCTCTTGTTACTATGATAGATTTATAGTCTTGTAGGCCAATGAGTGCAATACTACTGAAAAAAATCATCAATCTACATTTGTTTTTGCATTGCATGTAGAAATTATAAAGTAACCAACCCCTTCATTGGATGTGTGCTTGTTTCATGCTATTTTAAAATTTCTTACATTTCTTGGATGTGGTTCATTTCTGATATTATCTTTTCATTATCAAATCAGGCGCCAATACCTAAGTAATGCAGTTGTTCAGGCCAAGAATGCAGGTGATAGTGGTGGTTTGGTAGGTTCTACAAGGGGCGCTTTTGACAGTGGGTTGCTAGATTTGCTTGAAGGAAAGCTTGCAGTGCTTCGTTTTCAGATTAAAATAAAAGAAGAACTGGAATCTATTGGTTCTAGATTAGAATCTTCATCTGACATGCCTGAGGCTAACCAGAATGAAAGAGGCACTGAACAGGAGTGTAATACAGAATATACAAAAATTGCACGAGAAAAGGCCAAAGAGCTGTCATTGGATCTGAAAAGTATAACTCAATTGTACAATGAATATGCAGTTCCATTTGAACTTTGGGAGGTATTTCTGTTCCTAATCCTTCTGTTTTTTGCATGTTTAAATAATTGGACAGTGGATTGAAATTGTTTAGTTGAACACCATGTGCTGTTGAAGTATTTACTCATATTGACCTTATTGGTTCAAGGCATTATGGTTAGTTCAAAGATGTTTGCTTTTTAAGTAATACTAGAAGCAATATCTTTATTGTGTGAGCCATCAGAGGTATTATAGGAATAATAAAAAGATAATTCACCACCTGCCACTTTTTCCAGTGCTATTTAACTGCCCTTCCATTTCTATTAGAATAATTAATCATGATATTATCTTTTTCCGGTATCTTTGTTGCTTATTTTTACATGTGAAACACCTTGATTTTTTGTGTTAGAGATTTTTCATCTTCAGCAACTTGTAAGATGTTAGAATATAAACTTAATTAAAATCTCATTAGAATTTGTTTCCGGATAGATAAGCCTTATTTAGTAAAAAGCTTGTATGAGTAGTAGGAGGAGAAGAAGCAACTACAAATAAGGTAGTGGTGACAAAAAATTTTATTGCATGAGTTCTTATTGATCTATTATTGACTTTCCCTATAAAAATCGGTATACCTTGTACAATAACTGCCTAGCCCTATTGTTTTCTTTTTCTTGAAATATTTTTGTTTATTTAGGAAAAACTTAAAAAAGGTGTTGATTGGATATGACGATGCACTTTAATTATAACAATAAATAGCAGTTGCATTATTAAGTTAAGGTGCCCGTTCTAGACAATTCCAACTTTTGCAAGTTTAAATTTACGTTGAAAGGATGCATTTGCTTTAAGTGGATTGATGTCTGCCCTTATATGTTGATGCAGATGTTGCTGACATGTCTATATAGTTCTTTTTGTTTTATGGTTGAGTTTTTCTGTAACCTTTTGTTTTTCTTCCTTCAGATATGTCTAGAAATGCTTTACTTTGCAAATTATTCGGGTGATGCTGATAGCAGCATTGTGAGAGAAACCTGGGCTAGACTGATTGATCAAGCTCTTTCAAGGGGTGGCATTGCTGAAGCTTGTTCAGTATTTAAAAGGATTGGTTCTAGCCTATATCCTGGTGATGGAGCTGTTTTACCTTTAGAGACTCTCTGCCTTCATCTCGAGAAGGCCGCTTTGGTGAATCTCAGCTTCCTTCCATGTTCTTTTTCTCTAGCCTTAAGTCTTTGTATTGCAATGTCTTTGTGGTAGTTTTTTTCTCTCTGTTAAAAACCTTCCATGAATCTTTTTGTGACAGAATTATTGTTGCGCTCGTATTTTTCGTTTCTTGCCTAAGATTTGTATATTAATGTTTTCATTTTTTAGGAGAGAGTTGAATCACGGATTGAAATGGTTGGTGACGAAGATGTAGCAAGAGCTCTCATTGCTGCTTGCAAGGGTGCAGCTGAACCAGTATTGAATGCTTATGATCAGTTGTTATCCAATGGAGCTATTTTGCCATCTCCCAACCTTAGGTTACGCCTTCTTCGGTCTGTGTTATTGGTGCTTCGTGAGTGGGCAATGTCTGTATTTGCTGAAAGGATGGGTACAAGTGCTACTGGCGCTTCTTTAATATTAGGGGGAGCATTCTCACTGGAGCAGAGGACAATCATTAATCAAGGGATTTGCGATAAGATCTCAAGTGCTGCAAACAGGTCATTTTGTCTTTTCAGTTAATTGGTCTTTCATGCAATTCCAATCCGTGGTGTCATGTTTCCATTGCATCTACATTAATGTTTTCGAAATTGTCTATGAATTCAATTGATGCAATTGAATTAATATGGGAGAGTAGGTTGATTGGAATTGAGTTTATGACGAGTGTTGAAATTGTGGCTGAAATTTTGGATGCTTTCAATTGTTGCAACAACTTTTTAGCTTACAAGTATTGACTACTTATCTGATTGTTTGATGTTGGATTGAAATAGTTCTGAAATTGGTTGTTAGGATTTTCTGGGGATGCCAACATAAGGGCCCATGATGTAGAGATTTGATATGTTTTCTTTTGGGTTATTCAACTCTCCAAGCATCTCGTGAGCAATTTGGTTGAAACTTCCATGGCATTTAAGCCTTGGGGGATTTAAATGTGATTTTGGATAGCAATTATGTAAAATAGATATTTCCTGATAGGTTTGTTGCGCTTAGTTTGGAAGCTTTATATCAGTTATTATGCGGTTCCTGGGTTAAGCTCTGAGGTCTGACAGTTCTACATTTCTTTGTATCTGCATTCAGTACTTGGTGGCTGCGTTGTTTTGCAGCCTTTCCAAGTGTCTTTAAACTTTATTCTGTTTAGATGGGCCCATTTTTGGGCCAAGAATATCCCTCCCTTTGGTTCTTGGCCCCTGTCAGGTCTGAGCCTTGGATGGTGTGATGTTTCTGTATCTATATCACTTGGGGTAAATCTTAAGTGGTTTCAAGTGTCTTCATTCTGTTTGAGCAATCCACAAAAGGGCAATGTTTGCTCACTTTTATGTGAGAGTTTAACTTGTGGAACGGATATTATGCTTTTCACTCAAATTTTGGAATCTTCTAAACCTAATGAGTTAGAATTTAGCACTAATGTTATCCATTATTGATTTGACTTATTTAGTCGCTCTAGTTTACATTGTTTTCTCCACATTGATCGAACATAGTGATTTGCATGAATGGCTGATTGTTCTGCATTCTTTTCATTCACATTGTGAAAATTTGATTGCAGGTTTATGACAGAGGTTCGGAGGTTGCCGTTACCCCAGAACAAAATGGAGGCTGTTTACAGAGGATTTCGAGAACTTGAAGAATCCTTGATAAGTCCTTTTTCTTTCAATAGATTTTGATCCTTCCATTTTTCATAATTGTTGTACGATCTTCTCATTATTGTTTCTGGCTGAATGTTGTATGAAGCCTTCCTCACAAACTAGATTGGAAATAAAGTTAATAGTTAATGGGTTGTATCATGCAAAAATATGCATGTACATCAAAACTTATTCAGTTACAGTATCAAGTCTCCTCAGGTCAGTTCCTGATTGAATTCAATTTCCAAATTGGTGAGGCTTCTAACTAATAGGGTGCATTGTTTGGTACAACCCTTTGAGATGATTTTGCAGCAGTGGCATTGTGTTGATTTTTATCCTCATAAAATAGACTTGTGGTTGTCAGAATGTCCTATTTGATAAATTGGTTCAGGTAATGCATATCTCTGTAATGCCGTGTACATTGGTAACTTTTAATGTAGAACATAGTACAAGGTCTATGAACACTATATCGACATGGAAAGTGGTCTGTCCTTGTTACGAAGTCAAAACAGTGATGGCAGTAGCGCCGAACACTTGATCCTGGGATTGGCAGAAGTGGAGCATGACAAGCATGTCGCTGTCCCTTTCCTGAGTGGGTTTGCCCGTTTCACTACCATGATCAACGCTCCAATGCTGATGTTCTGTTGGTATTGAAACTTTACTATTGTTGCAGGAGCGGTAATGAAGCTTCCTTGATGAAATCTGGTATCTCACTAGGTATTTGCAAATTTTTTTCAGCTTCTGGTAATTGCTATAAGTAGAATCTTGTGTAAAATCTTGCGACTGGCATTGATTTTTTCATGATGTCAGACGACTTTGTGGGATTTAAACATCATTGTAATCTTAGAATATCTTCTCTTGCAATTATTATGTTGAAATGAACTCCATTGAAACTTATTTCCAACTTTTCTGAATTTCAATCTATATGACACAGGTTTTGTTTTGTCTGGAGTGGTATTATGGGTTTAGTAGAGAATGTGGTGGAAGGAACTAAGGTCAGTAGGAGATGGATTGAACTTATTGTGCTTAGACTTTGCTGAAGAAGATATGTTAGATGGGATTGAGCTTACTGATAGTGTTTGGGTTGGTCAAATTATTTTTTAAAACTAACTCAGATGAGTTGAGCGATCTTTTTCTTTCTTAATTATTTGATGAAGCTCTATTTAATAATTAAAATTTATGAAGCATCAATAGTTTTTGCTTTTTTAAATATATTTTTTAACAACAAAAAGATGATTTTTGGTCAACTCTTTTTTTATTAAATAAATTATTTTAGTTCATAAAGTTGAATTTATTTTCAGTTGGAACTTTAACTGTGTGTTGATGAAATAAGCACATATTGCAGTATTATAGCAACCTCTTTTCTCAAAGAAGTATTAAGTGCATACTTATTAGAATCCTTTTTCATGATTCTAATAAGTACGCATTTAAGACTAAAACACTAACATAATGACTCGGAATCATTTTGATCTTTTAGGCCTTTAAATTGACGGTGAAAATATTACTAAATGTTTTTCCATTAGTAAATTTATGTTATATGAAAAAAAAATAAAGAAGGAAAGTATTTTAGAGAAACTATTGACAAGATCAAAGTTCTTGACATTATGAATCTATGAAATAAAGTCATTAAATTGTATTTTAGCATGTTCTAACATTCAATTAGATATCAAAATAAATTTAAGATTTTGTAAATGTATTTATAATATATTTTTTGTGAGCGATATTTTTAATTCTAATTTAATTGATAGAATTTAAATAAGATAACGACTTTATATTCATAATGCAATAATTTAATCCATGTAAAAATTATAATTTTGGTAAAACTCTAAAGTTACTATAAAGCTTGTAATCACTCACTTTTAATTATGAATTGTGCTTATTGTTTGAGATTTTTCTATGTGAATATTGTAAAAATAATACAAAAGATAATCATAGTATTGAGTTACCTCATTGATGCTTTCAAACATTAAAGCTTTGTCAAAAAGTTGAAAAAGTGACTTTGAATATGATATTTTGTAAATGTTGATTTTTGGGCAACTAATGATTCAAGAGCAGGGTGACATCTTGTTGAATCTAATATATGTGAGATTAGAACATGATATACGTGAGATTAGATTCTCTCTTCTGATTAATCAATTCTTACTTTATTTAATTAAACCTCAACCACACATTTTGTATAAAATATATAAACAAAATTAAGTTATACTGGTGCTCCAACCCGACATAAGTATTTCTTCATGGTTTTTATTCGGAACGGAAGTTAGAAACGAGTTTACTGCAACTTACAACTTTTGAGCATACAGAATTTTGTTTGTTTGAAAATTCTAGCCTTTGAAAGTCCATCGATTCAATCACAAAAATATGAGAGAAGGGCAGGAGACTTTATTTAAAAAATGTTTTTTCAAATGTAGATCACTTGTACTGTCGTTTGAGGAGATGTTTAGGGTTATTATTAAATTTTTGTTAACACTTGAAATCTGATTCGTTTATCATATATGCTTAAAAGAGTATTATTTAACATTAGGATTGTTATCTTTGCAAATTAAAAACACCTATCATCAACAATTTGGAGACTTCATAGGTTGTTTTGTAGATTATGATACAAGGTTTCTAGGGGGAGCTGAGAAACAATATATGAGGATCAGGGTGAGAATGGATATTCGCAAGCTTCTAAAGAGAGAGAAGAAAATCATACTATCGAATTCTTCATTTGTCAATGCAGCTGGTTGCGCACAGACGAGGGTGAGAGGATGGATTTTGTTTCGGCAGCAATCAAAGGTAGCGGGAATCAAGGGATTGGTTTTTCAAATTTAAATGTAACCAATTTGAGTACCTTAAATTGTGGTATGAATGAGGTGGTTACTGAGAATGACGTGGCTAGGAATGTTGACATGGAGCATAACAGTATCATGGGCCATGGAGAGGAAGATGACCCAATTGCATTTGAGGAAGGAAAAAAGAAGCTAAGAGTAGACTCAAAATCAGTTTCATTTGTTTTTGGTAACAGAGATTCACGTGAAACGTCTAACCTGCAAAATGCTTCTCAAGTTCATTTTTTATCGACAGGGCCTACTTAGCAGGCCAACCGGTCTTCATGGTGTTCGTTTAAATGAGATTAAAGTTTTAGTTGGTATAGCTAGTTGTTTTGCTATGGACAGATTAGGGAGAGGAGGGAGTTTAGCTCTTCTTTGGAGGGATAAGTTGGATTTGTAGGTTAAAGTCTTTTTCGCAAAATTTTATTGATTCAGTTGTCAAAGAGGAGGGTATGGAGGAGTGGAGATTGACTGGTTTTTGTGGGTTTCCGGAGAGGGGTCGTAGGAGGGAGTCTTGGGAGTTGCTTAGGGGCTTAAATGAGGGGAATGTTGTACCTTGGATTTGTTTAGGAGACTTTAACGAGCTTTTATCTGAAGATGAGAAGATGAGAGGGGAAGCTCATCCAAGGTAACTCCTGAATGGTTTTCGTCAAACACTTTTATATTGTAATTTGAATGATATTCCCGTTGAAGGCTATCAATTTTCATAGGAGAAAGGGAGAGGGATTAATCATTGGGTTAGAGAAAGGCCTGACAGAGGTGTGGTGAATGAAGATTGGCCTCGACGATTTCCTTCTTGCAAATCTAAAATTGTGTGTGCACCAGTTTCCGACCACTCTCTTGTTATTGTTATTCTTGAGGACAACTTTGAATGGTGGAGAAGTAAAAGATTTAGGTTCGAAAACCTTTAGCTGATGGAGAAAGATATTAATGATGTAGTTAAAAGATGATGGGGCCTAGGTGGTTTGGGTTGTATTATGAAAAGGAAATAGAAGTTTGTTAGGGAGGTATTAGTTTGGGGAACTAACGTTAATAGGGAGCTACAAAATAGGAAAAAAATTAATCAATTTGTTGAATCATTATCGTGAAACACCGTATTCTTTTAACCTTGGGAATACTGATGGTGAGAGGGAATTTCTTCGATTGAGGGAGGAGCTGAATATGGTGTTGGGAAAGGAAGAGGTTAGGTGGCGTCAAAGGGCCAAGCAGTTTTGGATAGTGAATGGTGATCGTAATTCTAAGTTTTTCCATTCCTATTTAAAAACTAGACAGAAGAGAAATTTAATTACTGAGCTGCAAAATGAGAATGGTAACAAGGTTATTGAAAAAGGAGAGAAGCAGACTCTGGTTTTGAATTACTTTTCAAAGACATATCAAGAGGATACTGCTTTTTATGATCCAGTGATTAGCAAGGTGAGAAAGAGAGTGAGTAAGGAGGATAACGAAGCTCTTTTAGTTCCTTTTACCGCAGAAGAATTTAAGAGGGCAGCTTTTCAAATGCATCCGGATAAGTCACCGAGTCCTGATGGTCTAAACCTAGTTTTTTTTTTTCAAAAGTTTTGACATATTGTTGGCGATGATGTTGTTCAGAGTTGTACAAAATGGCTCTACTAAAGTACTTTCCCTGATACTTTGACTGATACCTTCATTGTTCTCATTTCGAAATTAGATAATCCTAAGTCTTTGAAAGACTTTAGGCCTATTTCTCTTTGTAATGTTTTGTATAAAATTATTTCAAAGGTGTTAGCAAATAGGCTTAAAGGGATGTTACCTAATATTATTTTAGAGGCTCAATATGCTTTTATTCCGAGTAGATTAATTACTGATAATATTATTGTGGCTTTTGAATTAATTCATAGGATGAAAAGAACTACGAGTGGTGTTAATGGTCTAGCTGCCCTTAAGATTAATATTAGTAAAGCCTATAATAGGGTGGATTGGGGGTTTCTGAGAGCTATGTTGGTCGCTCTAGGTTTTCAGGATAGATGGGTGAATTTAATGATGTTGTATGTTACTCATATGAGCTATTCTATTCTTTTTAATGGTTAGAAATTGGGCCTATTAAGCCAGGAATAGGGTTGAGACAGGGAGATCCTTTATTGCCTTATCTTTTTATTATTTGTGCCATGGGTTTGTCGGTATTATTGAGTGAAGTTGAGATGAGAGGTTTTATTCATGGTTGTCGGGCTAATGTTCGTAGACCTAGAGTGTCTCACCTTTTGTTTGCTGATGATTCCATCTTTTTCTTTAAAGACATGTCATGGGATAGTGATAATTTGAAGAATATTTTGAATATATATGAGAAAGCGTTTGTTCAATCTGTGAATTTTCATAAATCAAGGATTTTCTTTAGTCTTAATGTGGTTGAGGAAGTGCAGCATAACATTTGTGAGATTTTTTTGGGTGTTCTCACCTTTTAACCAGGGTCAATATTTGAGGCTTCCTTCGATGATAGGGAGGAGCAAAAAGGTTATTTTTAGTTTCTTGAAAGATGGATTTTGGAGGAGGATTAGTGATTGGAGGAATCGGTTTTTATCATGAGCAGGAAAGGATGTGTTGTTAAAAACAGTTGCTCAAGCGTTACCTACTTATTGCATGTCGGTGTTCTTGCTCCTTATGTCTTTATGTGATGAGCTCCAAAAAATGATGAATTCATTTATGAAGAATGACAGGGGGAAAACATACATTAGTTATCTTGGGGTAGGATGCGTGGTGCAAAGAGTCATGGAGGTATGAGATTTATAGATTTAAATTGTTTCAATATTGCTATGCTAGGCAAACAAGGGTGGAGATTGCAATCAAGACACAACACTCTTTTATTTAAAATTTTCAAGGCAAAATATTTTCCAAAAGGGGATTTTCTTTCAGCTTATGAGGGGTCTAACCTGAGTTTCACTTGGAAGAGTGTGATGAAGTCTAGAGAGCTATTGAAAAGTGGTTTGAGATGGAGAGTGGTTATCAGGGATAAAATTAAAATTTGGGAGGATCCTTGGGTTCCTAGTCTTAATGAATTCAGGGTGAGGAGTAATGGGGGCGATAGAGGTAATTTGGTGTTTGTGAAAGACCTGATGATGATAGATAAGATGGAATGGGATGTGAATAAAATTATTGAGATTTTTAATGAGGAAGAGGTTAAAGCTATTCTTCTTAGTATTCCTTTGGGTGTGGGGAGTAGAGAGGATAAACTGATATGGCACTATGATAACAAGGGTTTATATTCAGTTAAATCGGGTTATCTCAGGGGTTATAATTTATGGAGAGGTAGTGGTCATTTGGTGGATGAGGATTATTGGAAAAGAATTTGGAATCTTAATATCCCTCCTAAATATAAAGAATTTCTTTGGAGGTCTATGAGGGATATTATTCCTACGAAGTCTAAGCTTAGGAGAAGAGGAGTTAATCTAGAGATAACATGTGTGCATTGTAAGGAGGTGGAAGATGTTAACCATGCGTTTTTAAGGTGTCATTATGTTGTTGAAGTTTAAGATAGTTGGGGAAAATTAAGAAAATCCAGTTTCAATTATTTTTTTGATTGGGTGGTTCACGTGATTAATAGAGAAGATGAAAAGAATGTTGAGTTTTTTTGTTCTATTTTATGGGGGTATTTGGCACTCAAGAAATGAATTATTATGGAATAATTCTCTCATTCTGGCCTGGGTTCTTATCAAGAATGCTACTAATTATGTTGAAGAGTAGCAAAGAGCAAATGCTTTGTCTAAAGCTTCTCACATGATCAACGCAGGGGCTGATTTGGTGACATAAAATAATTCAAGGAGTGGTGAGGTTATTGTGGGGTCACAATGGTTTTGCCATGTTGATGCTGCTATCTTTGATAGAATGGGACAAGTGCGTTTCGGGTCTATTTTTAGGGAAAGTGATGGAACTTTTGGGAAGGCAATTTTCGGTTTCATTCCAGATTGGTTGGAGGTGAAGTGTAGGAGGCAGTGGGTTTGAGATTAGCTCTTTTATGGGCTGAAAATAATTTGTCATCACAAGGCACCGTTTTCATAGATGCACAATTGGTTTTCTCGGCTTTGAACTCAGAGGATGTTGATTTTTCTGAGTTTAGTTCTATTATTTAAGATTGTGTATCCATTTTAAAGCGTCGTCAAGATATTTTTGTTTGTTGGCTCGAGAGATAAGTGAATTTGAAAGCTCATGCTTTAGCTCGTCTTTCAAATTCTTTTGCTAATTTCTGTATTTGGGACCCATTCCCATACTTTATTGCTTCTTTTTAATATAGTGAAGTTTTTTCTTGCAAAAAAAACAATTTGATATTTTAGTTAGTGTTTTTTTCTTGCATTTTTGTATTTTCCGCAATTTAGAATAATATTGATTTTTGAAAAATCAAGGCAAGATCTGATCTCAAGCATAAAGGGATAAATATGAACCTTTTTTTGTATGATCACTCGAAAGTTAAGATCACTTTAAAATGTATAATATAATTAGCACATAAAACATGATAAAATATAAATCATAATTTGTACTTTATTATGAATATTGTTCATTTTATAATCATTTCCCTCGAATCGTTTTAATTACTATAGCTATATAAGTGTCCAACCACTAACGATATTCACACAATAACTTGAGAGAACTTTACAACCATTGTAGAGAGAGTAAAAGTTAGACAATAAGTGCTAGTTCCTTCTAATTTTAATTAAATTATTAAAATATTCAAAACTTATTATAAATAAACTTACGCTGTTTAATTAGAATTATAATTAATCATAATTAAATATCAATTATTCCCAAATAAAATCAAATATCTCATATTGTTCCATTTATTAAATATTTCGTATTTAATCAAAAAGTTTTTTAAATTTTGCAATCAAGTCTAACTCGATTAAAAAACTTTTTCTTTCAACTAGTTTTATATGTTTGACACTAAGTCCTAAATATTTTGGCAATTAATATAAATTATATTTATAATTAGATAAATTGATCTCTTTAATTTATCTTTAATTCTCTAATTAAATAATTTACATATATGGATCAAGATGGATGTATAACAACATATCATTGCCATACGAATATTTAAGAATATCAAAGTAATTTTGACAAACTTTTTCATGCATAACTTTTTTTATATAATTCAATATTTTTATCATATAATGTTTTGATTAGAAATAGGGCATGAAATAATGTTCAATCTTGATAGAATAATGACTATGAACAATCTAGGGATAAAAAATAAATGTAATATGAATATCATAATTATGATATCATCATAATTTTATTTACAATGTATATTTTTCTTATGTACTTTATCGTATACATCTAATATGTATAAGATAAAGAACACCCTTAAATAGTTATGTCACTAATCTATAATCAATCGACTAACTTAATAAAAGTAATATTAGTTGTATAGCCAATTGCATTATGTGTCAATAATTAGAGATTCTTTAAAAAATAATAATTTATTGTATGAGTATCAAAACTACAATCCATGGAAGTCATTGAAAATTAACAAGCATTAAAACAAATTTGATGACTTAAGAGCCAAAATTAAAAACAATTTATGGTTGATTGTGTTAATTGGTTGGTTGTAGTTTAGTGACATAATTATTTGAAGGCATTCTTTATTTTATACATATGCAAATGTATATCATAAGGTAATGAGATAAATATACATTGTAAATAAAATTATGATGAGATCATAATTATGAGATTCATATTACATTAATGTATTATTTCTGAATCATTCCTCATCATTGTTATATAAGATTGAACATTAATAAAATGTAAAAAGACTAACACATATTAAGTTTCTTTCTTATGAAGGAAATAATCGATCTTATAAACTAAAGTATGGATACACTTAAACAAATGTATAGGTGCTTATTAGAGAAAGAGTTCTTTGAACTAACCCTAGAGGAGAAATCTGTTTGGAATATTATTTGTAGCCTATCTCATTGTGATTATTATATTAATGATCCTTTGACTTGAGATCTCCAAAGCATCTTGTATAGGAATTGCTATATTTCGATATTACTTATGCCCTATCATAATCTAGGGTAGCTTAATCAATAGTCATTGGATATAATATTAACTATATGGAGATAATTGAATGATTAATGTAAGATTCATCACTCTAAATTAATTAGAGAGAATGTTTCATTTTTTTCTTAATTAGTATTAATTCAAAAAACCCTTAGCAAGGTGGAATGAAATTTTGAAAATGGTTTTCAAATGTTATTAATTGAATCAATTGCTAACAGTAAAGAACTAATAGGGTGTTTGGTTGACTGGAGTCACCATTTCATTCCTTATTTATTCTTGGTTATAGGTTATTCCCTTGTTTGGTTGAAGAAAACATACAAAATATATAATCTAATGGTTTACTTATTTCTTGAGTTTGGGGCATCAGTAAACTCATTCTCCCCCTATTTTTATCTATTCCAAGTCGGTTGAGAATAAAAGTTAGGACTTGTTAGACAAAAATATCCTTAAGGAATAATAATAATAATAACAACAACAACAACAACAACAACAAAAACAACAACAACAACAACAACAACAACAACAACAAAAACAACAACAACAAGAATAATAATAATAATAATAATAATAATAATAATAATAATAATAATAATAATAATAATAATAATAATAATAATAATAATCATGATGATGATGATGATGATGATGATGATGATGATGAGATACTTAATAAACAAGGATCAATATAAGAAATTAGATCTTATTTAGTCATAATTAGTATTTAATTAGTGTTAATTATAAATTCTAATTAAAGTTTAACTAACACTAGAATATTATTTTAATTAAATTACTAAGATGTCCAGAATATAATATAACATTTGTTGCTTAACCTTCTCTACATTAGTTGCAACATTATCTCAACTCGTTCTGTGGATACTATTAGAAGTCGAATACTTACGCAACTATAGTGGTTGATATAAGTCGATTTTAGAAACAGTTTGAGGGAAAAGATATAAACAAAGATCAAGCTTTAAAATAAGGTACGAACTATGATTCATAGTTTATTATATTTTATATATTAATCATGTTATAAATTTAAATTTATCTTGGCTTTCTAAAATCAAAGTAAAAAAAGTTTCATTTTATTCTGTTGGGCATGAGATTGGATCCTATCCTGATTTTCCAACAATAATATCAAAGCAAGCTTTAATTATGTAATGTGATCAAAATTACTTGATAGTTATTGAATAATTATGGAATTGAAGTGCAAAAGTTGCATACCCTAAAAACCCTAATTAGATTCAACTTAAATTTGAAAGGTTTACAAAATACTATAGAAACCCAAAAATGAGAATTTTAGTGTTCAATAAGATTGAAATCCTCCAAAATATTCAAAGTTTTGTGAAATAAGAATTTTTATGAAGTTGCACCATATAACATAAAGAAATATTGAAATTTTACAATAATTTTTGGAAATTTAATGACTCGAGAACCCTAAAATTTGCTGCAAAGTTGGTTTGGGACTGGTGAATCACGTGGTGCCCTAAGTAGTAGTAAAGAAATACGCTAATAGCCTAACAACTTGAGTGGTTACTGGATTTATGGTTGTTCTTGGATTAAGTTGTTATTGTCAGTACTGGTTATAGTGGTTGACAAACATAAAACCATCAATTATGATTTGGTTCGAATTTCTGGTTATCAACAATTACCTAAGTTTTACTTATTAGATGAGAGTGAGGTGCCACAAGAAGCTAAATCTGTTGACGGCGATCGACAATTATGGGCTGTAACATCCCATTACGTCATGTTAGGGGCAAGAATCCTAAGATAGTGTATGGGAGAGTTTATTGTGAAGTTGAAAAGTGCATTTCATACTCATGCATAATATAGCATACACACACACATGAGTACATATTTTTGCACATTAAAATGATTGTACATGCATTCATTGATATTTTCGAGTATAATTGATTTGTATATGTGATTATATTAAGAGTTGTGGGTTTTTTATTTGTTGAAAATTGATTTGGAGAGTGTATTTACTGATTTAGAATTTTTGGTGAATTTTATGAAAATTCCAAAATTATGAGTATTTTTGGACTAGGAAAATGTCAAGTGGCAAGTCAATTGATGAATGGTAGTAGAAATAAGAGTCAAATGATAATGAAGAATTTTATAGATGAATTTGGGATTTATTAACGATTGTTATTGAAAATTGAGAGACATTTGGAACAAATTGAGATGATTGAACTAGTTAAATAGGAGAACCTAGTTTAAGCTCATAGAAATTGGACAAGTGACAAGTGTCACTTGACAAACTTAGCCTCTATTCCTACGATATACTAGAAAGATCAAATTAATTGTTTGATCTTACTTTTGTCCTCCTTATGACTTTCTTCATCTTCTGTGAGTTTATTTACTTCCAGAAATTCTCTCACCCTTACAACGCAAGCTTTGCTCTCATTTTTCACTTGCTATTTCTTTTTGTTACCTTCTTCACTGTCACTGAAATACGTAACCTTATAACCTCCAGCTGTTGATGATCGTGTTATATTGGAAAGCAAGGGTTCACATGATTTTGAAGAGTTTGTAGTTTTAAACAAGTAAGTATCGTATGGTTCTTCATGATATGTAAGATGAAACATGCATCACGTTAGTTAACAGTTAAGTGTTTATAATATGAGGATGTATATTTGCTGAAATGTGAGTGAGGATTTTGGGTGTGCTTCATGTCTGGCTTTTGCATATTTGATGATCAATATTTCATAAGATGTTGTTGAAGTGATTTTTGGGTTAGAAAGATCATTGAAATTGTGTATAAAAGAGTGCAGAAAAATTCATGAAAGGTGATATGTGTATGCTCTGTTTTCATTGTGTTTGCGTAAATCTTGTTTGGTGTTTTAGGAATGAACTAAAATGAGTTTAGAGTTAAGGAAAAAGGCGTAAGTGATGTCATGATATGGGAAAAAATTAAAATGAGAAGTTAAAGATGAAATAAAGGTATTGAGGAAGATGAAAAATGCAGAAAATGTGAGGAATGTGTGTTGAATATGCGTAAATGAACAGTTCGGTTTTTGATGTTATGATTAATCATAGATTTTGATTTGTTTGTGAATGAGTTGAGCTCAATGGGAGTTGAAATGAAGAGAAAATAATAGATATAAGTTAGAAATGTTGGATTTAGCAAAAGAGAGGAAAAAGAGACGAAAATCTGCAGTTTGGAACTCTCCGTGGAGTTGCATGGAGTCGCACGATCTTGCAGAAGCATGATTATGACCAAGAGGAGAAGTTAGGAATTGCACGATCATGCATAAGCACTATCGTGATAATGAAGAGTTATCTGGAAAAGTATGATCGTGCACAAGAAAGGTCGTGACAATGAGGAAGCCTCTCGCAGTGCACAATCGTGACCGTGCGATTGTAGAGAAGTGTGACAGTTTTAAACATCCTTCATTTCTTTGGCCATAACTTCTTATGCGGACTTCCGATTGACTTGAATTTTGAATTACAAACTCCTAACACGTTTTTTTTCCTCTTCACCAAAATTCACAGGCATCTGAATTGTTGGCCCTTATATTTTTTTTCTTTAGTTAAGCCTGATTTAAATGAATTATGAGGTTTTGATGGATTTCATTTTTGGAGTTATTATTATGTCAATGTTAGTGAGATTATATGACAAAGGTTAATTGAATTAAAGTGTTAAGGTAGTAAGATTGCATGAAGGGCATTTTTGGAAGACCACTTAAGGTTAAAAGA
>JAOSBK010000204.1:7713626-7725376 GCA_027568895.1 Erythroxylum shatona
TTCAATATTAACGAAGTTTCTCAAACTAGTTACGAATTGAATTACGATAAGTTTCTGAAAGAACAAGTAATTGTTTTTGAAGGGATTAACAAAAAGTTTATCACAATTCAACCCCCCTTCTTGTACATCTTGATCGTATTATTGCTCAATATATTAACGTGTGATTCACTTCAATAAACATTTGTTTCAACTCCATCTTCATTAGAACAAAACACTGAAGTAATAAATTAGTCACAAATCTTGTAATAGCAAGACGACACAAATTTCTACAATTTGTAAAATCCTTCATCATCAAATAACCTATGTACGATTATAAATGAACTTAGTCGAACTTTATGTACAACTTCATTAATGATAGAAATGTATCTAGTATCTTATATATTTTTCAACATCAAGTCAATGTAATGTGCAATAAAAAGAGTCCACCAAAAAATTATACTTGATTTGTAATCTTTTTTCAGTTGTTTTGTAAACGAAATTATAGTCAGTAATGAACTAACTAGTGTTTTCTGGCCTAATAAGGCCAAATACATTAATAGACTTTTAAAATATTGTTCTCTTTAGCGAAATAAACCAAAAAATTGATAATAGACTTCTTCTTTCTATTTGTTTAACCATCATACATGAATGAACAACTATAAGTTGTTAAGCATTCTTCTTTCATTCAAATAACTGTTTATTTCATAAACAAAGTTGTTCAAAAGTTTACTTCTATAGTTCATCAATTGAAGAAGCTTTATATCTTAGACCGTAAAAGGTAATATCATCCACCATACGCTGGTAACAACAGGATTGCTCGACGTTGAATGATATACCTGAATCATACTACTATCTAGACATTGTCAAGTCTACATTATGATTCATTTCTTTAGATTGTAAGGCATTACGAATCAAAGCTTGAGCTTCAGGATTTTTTTGTAGTGCAAAAAAGTTTGACACATGTCTTCCCATCAAGTGAAACATTTCCTACTTGTTGAGCAGGAAAACTACCTTTAACATCCCTATTATTATCCTAGCATAAAAAAAGTACTTCCACTACCAATTTCATAGTTTAGTCTTTATCTTCTATCTTTCATATGCTGATATTTTTCAAGCAATGTTTTCATTTGTCATTTAACATCATTGCTTACTTTCTTACAAGGCTTCAAATCACCTTTGATCCTAGCCAAATACTTCTTTAATTTGGTGATTCTCCCACCTTTCATATGTTTATTACAATACAAACAAATGATATGATTCTTCATTCCAAGAACTAATCTAACATGAGCACAAGCCACCTTTCACATGTTTATTACAATACAAACAAATGATATGACTCTTCATTTCAAGAACTAATCTAACATGAGCACAATCTAAATCATTGAATCTTCTTAAACCTAAAGCAATTGAATTATCAAGAGTACTTAAATTTTCTTTCATCAATATGTAAAAATAAAGAAAAACATATGTCAAAATTAAATCAATAGCATCATATCAAAAAAAATAAAAATAAAGTTTTTGTGTATGACATCATTAGATAACAAATTCAATATTCTATAACTATATAACATGATTCCATCTTTTTTGTTTGGCAATGCACATTAAAAATGACTTTATTGTACAAAATAAAAATAAAAATTATTACTTAAATATTACATTTTCACATTATATTGGGTAATAAGTATACTCTCATAAATCAAGACATATCTTAAAAGTCCTTTTAATATAATCATAAAGAAATCTAATTATCTTAGCTTAACTTAAATATAATCAATTAGAAATTAAATTGCCTAAATTACCTCTTTTCAATTCCCATAAACTATATTCTATTATGTATTTAACAACCCATAAGATAGGAAAATGAATGTGCATTTGTAATTTTACTATCATATTAGAAATATTCCTTTCTAAAGTTTAATTTTATGTATTTGTAATGTTATTTCTAATAAAAAATGCAAACATTAATTTGATAAACTCAAATTTTATCTCATTTTATGATTCGTAATTAAAAATAATTTGAAAAATCAAATAAATAGGAGTTCATTAGTTCCTATCTTCATATCTTCACGAAGTGATTCCCATAAATACTCATTAATATTTAATAATACATATAAATTCAACAAATTATGTTTACAAAATCACCTTTATAGTGTGTTTGGATTACTGGAATAACCATTTCATTTTTGATATATTCTTAGTAATGGGTTATTTCCTTGTTTATTTGAAGAAAACATATAAAATATATAATCTAAAGGTTTATTTATTCCTTGAGTTTGAGGAATAAGTAAACCCATCACCCCTCTATTTTTATCTATTTCAAGCCTATTCTAAATGGTTACCAACACAATCTCACAAATTCAGAATTCACCCACTAGAGTTAACCAGCCAAGAATTAGTTACCCTCTAAGAAAATCAACCACCCATGACCACCAACCAAGAATCAACCAACACAAACTCACAATTCATAAATCAATTAACTAACACAATTCAATAACAATTGAAACCACAACATATATGAGAACCAGCAAATGATGGGAGATGATGCGGCTTAGTGCGATAGAGGAGGAACAAATGAGCAGCCTAAAGGAGCAGATCTAAGATCTAAGGCGTGGCATGGACGATGGACAATAAGAACCAAGAACCAAAGGAGCTAATTTATAACAATTAAGAAGCTTAGACTGGAACTAATGCAAGACAACAGGTCGACATGGATAAACAAATAGAGATGTTGGGCATGCAATAAGGAAAGTAAAGTTGGTCAAAGCAAAGAAAAAGGAGAGCTAAAAATGAGTAGAGAAGACTAAAGAGGTAGAGTGTGAGTGAGACAAGTGAATGAGCAACTGAACATAATAGAGTTGGACGATGGAACAAAGAGAGGGAAAGGAGAAGCATGGCTTAAAGAATGAGCCGAACCATATACGTGCATATAGCAAGTAACCAATAATTACAGCAAACTTGTAATCGGGGTAAAGGAGGGAGGTGTAACCAATTTAATGATTTTTTTATTTAACTCCTCAATTTTTAAAATTTTACATTTTAATACCAATATTTCACCGGTATCCGATCAAAAAGACTAATACTATCTGATACCTTGTTATATATCACAGGGACACATTGATGGTTCTAATATTCAGGATCTGAGGCATATGGTGAGAAAGACAAGTGTCCTACGCAAGAGTAACAACATAAGGAAGTTGTCATGGAAGTTACGTACATGAGGATTAATAATAGAGATAGAGTGAGAGAGAGGTGTGAAAAATGTTATGAGTGATATCTCTTGTAACATCCTATTATCCCATGTTAGGGGCTAAAACCCTAGGACAGTGTATACAAGAGTTTATTGAGAACCTAGAAAGTGTATTTCATACTCATGTATAATATAGCATACACACACGTGTGAATATAGATTTTTGCACATTAAAATGATTTCTACATGCATTCATCGACATTTCCAGGTATAATTGATTTGTATATGTGATTATATTGAGAATTGTGGTTTTTATGTGTTGAAAATTGATTTGGAATGTGTATTACTGATTTAGAATTTTTGGTAAATTTTAGGAAATTTCTAAAATTATGAATATTTTTGGACTAGAAAAAAGGCCAAGTGGCAAGTCAATTGATGAATGATAGTAGAAATAAGAGTCAAATGATAGTGAAGAATTTTATAGATGACTTTGGGATTTATCGACAAGTGTCATTGAAAATTGAGAGACATTTGGAACAAATTGAGATGATTGGAATAGTTAAATAGGAGAACTTAGTCTAAGTTCATAAAAATTGGACAAGTGACAAGTGCCACTTGCTAAACTTAGCCTTTATTCCTACAAATATATTAAAAAGATCAAATTAATTGTTTGATCTTACTTTCTTCTTCCTTGTGACTTTCTTCATCTTCTGTGAGTTTCTTTACTTCCAGAAATTGTCTCACCCTGACAACACACTTGCTATTTCTTTTTGTTACCTTCTTCACTGCCACTGAAATACCTAACCTTACAACCTTCAATCGTTGATGATCTTATTATATTGGAAAGCAAGGGTTCACGTGATTTTGAAGAATTTGGAGTTTTAAACAAGTAACTATCATATGGTTCATCAAGATATGTAAGATGAAACATGCATCACTTTAGTTAACAGTTAAGTGTTTATAATATGAGGATGTATATTTGCTGAAACGTGAGTGAGGATTTTAAGTGTGCTCTATGTGTTGCCTTTGCATATTTGATGATCAATATTTCGTAAGATTTTGTTGAAGTGATTTTTGAGTTAGAAATAGCATGTAGAAATAGCATTGAAAACGTGTATAAAAGAGTGCAGAAAAATTCATGAAAGGTGATATGTGTATGATATATTTTCACTGTGTTTGCATAAATCTTGTTTGGTGTTTAAGGAATGAACTCAAATGAGTTTAGAGTTAAGGAAAAAGATGTAAGTGATGTCGTGATATGGGAAAAATTAAAATGAGAAGTTAGAGATGAAATGAAGATATTGAGGAAGGTGAAAAATTCAAAAATTGTGAAGAATGCTTATTGAATATGCGTAAATGAACAGTTCAGTTTTTGATGTTATGATAATCATAGATTTTGATTTGTGTGAATGAGTTAAGCTCAATAGGAGTCGAAATGAAGAGAAAAATAATAGATATAAGTTAGAAATGTTGGATTTAGAAAAAGAGAGGAAGAAGAGACGAACATCTACAGTTTGGAACTCTCTGTGGAGTCGCATGAAGTCGCATGATCGTGACAAAGAGGAGAAGTTAGGAATTGCATGATCGTGCATAAGCATAATCGTGACAATGAAGAGTTATTCAGAAAAGCACAATCGTGACAATAAGGAAGCATCTCATAGTGCACGATCGTGTATAAGCATAATCGTGACCATGCGAGTGAAAAGAGGAGTGCCAATTTTGAAAATCCTTCATTTCTTTGGTCATAACTTCTTCTCTCGACCTTTAAATGACTTGAAATTTGAACCAAAAACTCCTCACACATTTTTTTCCTCTCCATCAAAATTCATAGCCGTTTGAATTTATTAGGAAAGGATTGATTGAAGAGTTTGGGACAAAAATGATGAAGTGTGATGGAATATCACTAAATTGAGGTGTAAACCTAAGTTCAAATTATACTTATGTGAGTTTTGATATATGAATGATCGTGTGATGAGAATAATGGAAATATACCCGGGATTATCATTGAGCATGCATAGTATATGATCCATATACACATATGCACATAAATGAGTACTTATAAAATTGTTCAACATTGTGATATGTGTAAATGTATATTTCATGATATAGATGATCAATTTAAGTGACCACATCTAGACATTGCCAAAACTTTGAGACAATAGCTTTTTCTAGCAATATGTGAGTAACCTAGATGATCTCACTTAATTAATTGTTTGTTTTAAATTATGTTATGAATTATCTTCTAAATGTGAATTTGATTATATTGATTCCGGGCATTGAATGTTTGAGACTTTTGATGCATGAATGAGATATTGAAAGTGCTCCTTGTATGTGAATTTTAAAAAAATAAATGATTCTTAACGTTTATGATGAATGATGGATAAAGGTCCGATGATGAATGTGAATGAAAATACGATAGTGAAAATGACAATGTAATATTTAACACTTTTGATTGATTGAATTTATGTGATGCATTTCATTACATGAATGCATGAACAGATAATGACAATTGTGACATAATTGGCCACCGAAAATGAGCTTAAAGCTCAGAATGTGATTAAGAGCCAAAGGCTCGCTATGTATAACGAGTCTTGTATCCCCAACAGATAAGGGACAATTATCAATATGCCTGGTATCCACAACAGATACAAGACATTTTTAGGCATTCAGCCGCAATAACGTAATAATCATAAATGAGTCTCATGAGCATTGCATATACATTTATTATGTATGTTTGAATGATTGAAATGTATTGTTGACTTGAATTTGAATCAAAATGTGACAATTGTGAACAAAGTGCTATGTGATACTATATGATGATAAATAAAATGATGTGAATTATGTGATTACATGTGTTTTGAGTGAACCATTGAGGATGGTTACCTCACTGAGTTGGCAAAACTCACCAAAATTGCAATGTTGAAGGATTAGGTAGAAATTTTTTATAATTCCTCATGTACGTAGCGTGTTTGTATTTAGTTTTGATAATGTACATATTTGGATTATTTTGTAAAATTACAATAAACATATTCAGTTTTTATGAAATGAAATGAGGATTTCGGTTTTAAAATATGATGACATTTATGTGTTAAATGACGATGCCATGATTGAGTTAGTGATGTGAGTGCTCTAGCATGCCACTCTTGTGGGGTATATATTCGAATGTTATTCAAGATGTTGGGTACGTGTCTTACGAGAGTGAGATGTTACATTTTTTGTATCAGAGCATGGTTTGGCATCCACAGGGACAGATTAAGCATATAAACATGAAATATTATGAGATATGCGGATAATAATTGAAGTTATTACCTATTACAGGTCATCCGATGTAGGTAATCAAGAGGGACAATCAGCTGACCTAGGATTAGTAAGAGCTAGTAGAGAGTCTTCTATATCATGACATGAGGGAATGCCTCCCAGAATTCCCAAAAGAAGGGAAAGGAGGTAAGATAAGCTGAGAAAATAGGGAGCTGTGGACTTCTACGGAAGTACAGAATTTGTAGAGGCCAAAGGATGGCTAGATAGAAAAGAGAGGATCTTTGACCAGATGTACTATAAGTCAGACGAGAAGGTCAACTATGCGGTTTCTTTATTGCAAGGAACAACATATCAATGATAGAAGACTGTTCCAGGCAGTACCACCAGGCCTTGTAACTTAAAGTGGGGAGATTTTCTGAAGGTCTTCAGCGAGAATTACATGCCCAAGATCTATCTGGACAGAAAGATGAAGAAATTTATGGATCTGAAGTAGGGCAGATTATCAGTGGTAGAGTATGAAATCAAGTTTAATGAGCTGATGAGGTATGCTACAACCTTGATTCCTACCGAAGAAGATAAGTGTAAGAGATTTGAAGATGGGCTAAGCATGGAGATTATGACAAGGCTAGCAATCACTAACTTGAATAGTGTTACTGTGTTAAGAGCTATTTCAATCAGAATTAAGTAGCTATTGAGAGAGGGACAAGCAGAGTATAGGCAGGAGTCTTGAATGAAGAGGCTCAGTGAATTTCAGAGTAGTTTCGGCAGAAGATTTAGTAAACGGCAGAACAGATCCTTTTGACTATAGGCTAGATCAAGACATTCATGGTTTAGAAAGAGGGGTAGCTTTAAGTAGTTTCGAAGTGGAAGAGGAGCAATAACGAGTTAATTACCCACTTGTGAGCAATGTGGGAAGAAGCACAATGGTGAGTGCTGGAGATTGTTTGGAGCTTATCTTAATTGCGGCTCTTTTGATCATCAGATAAGAGATTGTCCTGTCGTTATTGGAGCCCAGTCTAGTATGATAGGGGGATCAGTGTATATGAGAGTTTATTGAGAAGTTAGACAGTGTATTTCATACTCATGCATAATATAACATAAACACACATGTAAATATAGATTTTTGAACATTAAAAAGATTGTACATGCATTCATTGACATTTTTGGGCATAATTGATTTGTTTATGTGATTATATTGAGAATTGTGGTTTTTATGTGTTGAAAATTGATTTGGAGAGTGTATTATTTATTTAGAATTGTTGGTTAATTTTAGAAAATTTCCCAAATTATGAGTATTTTTGGACTAGGAAAAATGCTAAGTGGCAAGTCAATTGATGAATGATTGTAGAAATAAGAGTCAAATGATAATGAAGAATTTTATAGAAGAATTTCAGATTTATTGATAAGTGTCATTGAAAATCGAGAGACATTTGGCACAAATTGAGATTTTTGGGCTAGTTAAATAGGAGAACCTAGTCTAAGTTCATAGAAATTGGACACGTGACAAGCGTCACTTGCCAAACTTAGCCTTTATTCCTATGAATATACTAGAAAGATCAAATTAATTGTTTGATCTTACTTTCTTCTTCCTTATGACCCTCTTCATCTTCTGAGAGTTTTTTTACTTCCAGAAATCGTCTTACCCTCACAACGCAAGCCTTGCTCTCATTTTTCAGTTGTTATTTATTTTTGTTACCTTCTTCACTGCCACTAAAATACCTAACCTTACAACCTTCAACTATTGATGATCGTGTTATATTAGAAAGCAAGGGTTCATATTATTTTGAAGAATTTGAAGTTTTAAACAAGTAACTATGGTATGTTTCTTTATGATATGTAAGATAAAACATGCATCACGTTAGTTAACAGTTAAGTGTTTATAATATGAGGATGTATATTTGCTGAAACGTGAGTGAGGATTTTAGGTGTGCTCTATGTGTTGCCTTTGTATATTTGATGATCAATATTTCATAAGATTTTGTTGAAGTGATTTTTGAGTTAGAAATAGTATTGAAAACATGTATAAAAAAGTGCAGAAAAATTCATGAAAGGTGATATGTGTATGCTATATTTTCACTGTGTTTGTGTAAATCTTGTTTGGTGTTTTAGGAATGAACTAAAATGAGTTTAGAGTTAAGGAAAAAGATGTAAGTGATGTCGTGATGTGGGAAAAAATCAAAATGAGATGTTAGAGATGAAATGAAGGTATTGATGAAGGTGAAAATGCAGAAAAGGTGAAGAATGAGTGTTGAATATGCGTAAATGAACAGTTCAGTTTTTTATGTTGTGATTAATCATAGATTTTGATTTATGTATGAATGAGTTAAGCTCAATGGGAGTCAAAATGAAGAGAAAATAATAGATATAAGTTAGAAATGTTGGATTTGGCCAAAGAGAGGAAGAAGAGACGAAAATATGCAGTTTAGAACTATCTGTGGAGTTGCACGATCGTGACAAGAGGAGAAGTTAGGAATTGCACAATCATGACAATGAAGAGTTATTCAGAAAAGAATGATCATGCACAAGCATGATTGTGACTACGAGGAAGCATCTCACAGTGCACAATCATGCATAAACACCATCGTGACCTTGCAAGTGCAGAGAGGAGTGACAGTTTTGAACATCCTTCATTTCTTTGGTTATAACTTCTTCTCCTAACCTCCAAACGACTTGAAATTTGAACTTAAAACTGCTCACACGTTTTTTTCCTTTCCACCAAAATTCACGGCCATCTAAATTCATTAGGAAAAGGTTGATTGAAGAGCTTGGGATGAAAATGATGAAATGTGCTCGAATATTATTACATGGAGTGTTTTCATTAAACAAACATTGGTATTTTAAACATATTTTGATATGTGGATATCCAAATTAGATTATTTTTTATTTAAATTAAACTAGAGACATATGACTACAAATTGTTTGAAGAAATAGAATTTTAATTCTATCTTTAAGAATTCCAAAATCTGGCTTGAAGTTGAATATAGAGTACTGTTGTAGTTTGAGTACAGTCTGAAATATTTTGTGTATAAATTGCTGATTATTGAACAAAATTGTGAGAACTTATTGTAATTAGAAAATTAATACATATGGGAACATTTGTTTAAAAGAAGGTGTTGTCTAAATACTTCATTTTTCTCGTTAAAATGATTATGAAACCGAAAATCTGTTTTTAGAAAAAGCCAGAATGACCAATTGAGTTATGAACTTAGATTCAATATGTTTTATTGAGGTGTAAACCTAAGTTCAAATTATGCTTATGTGAGTTTTGATATACAAATGATCATGTGATGAGAATAATGGAAATATACCCAGGATTATCATTAAGCATGCATAGTACATGATCCATATACACATATGCACATAAATGAGTACTTATAAAATTATGCAACTTTATGATATGTGTAAATGTATATTTCATGATATAGATGAGCGATTTGAGCGACCGCATCTAGACGTTGCCAGAACTTTGAGACAATAACGTTTTTAGCAATCTGTGAGTAACCTAGATGGTCTCACTTAATTAATTGTTTGTTTTAAATTATGTTATGAATTATCTTCTGAACGTGAATTTGATTGTGTTGATTCCAAGCATTGAATGTCCAAGGCGTTTGGTGCATGAATGAGATATTGAAAGTGCTCCTTGTATGTGAATTTGATGAAATAAATGATTCTTAATGTTTATGTTGAATGTCGGATCAAGGTCCGATGATGAATGTGAATGAAAATACGATAGTGAAAATAGCAGTGTAATATTTAACACTTTTTATTGATTGAATTTATGTAATGCATTTCATTACATGAATGCATTAATGGATCATGACAATTGTGACCTGATTGGCTACCGAAAATAAGCTTAAAGCTTAGAATGTGATTAAGAGCCAATGCCTTATTATGTATAATGAGTCTTCTATCCCCAACGGATAACGGACAATTAGCATTGAGCCCGGTATCAATAATATATACGAGACATTTTTAGGCATTCGATCACAATAGCAAAATAATCATAAATGAGTCTCATTAGCATTGCATATAAATTTATTATGTATGTTTGAATGATTGGAATGTATTGTTGGCTTGTATTTGAATCAAAACCTGACAATTGTGAACAAAGTGTTATGTGATACTACATGATGATAAATAAAATGATGTAAATTATGTGATTACATGTGTTTTGAGTGAATCATTGAGGATGATTACCTCACTAAGTTTGTAAAACTCTCCAAAATTGTAATGTTGAAATTTCAGGACTGAGAGAGGACACTAGTAATAGAGAGACTCTGCAAGAAATATAGTTCTTGTATTTTTGGATCAAAGAAATGGCTCAAAAGTCGGTCAGCTAAGACTAAAGGATTAGATAGAAATTTTGTATAATTCCTCATATATGTAGCATATTTGTATTTAGTTTTGATAATGTACATATTTGGATGATTGTGTAAAATTACAATGTGCATATTTAGTTTTTATGAAATGAAATGAGGAATTCGGTCTTAAAATATGATGACATTTACGTATTAAATGATGATGCCATGATTGAGTTAGTGATGTGAGTGCTCTAGCATGCCACTTATACAGGGTATATATTCGAACGTCACTCAGGATGTTGGGTATGTGTCTTGCGAGAGTGAGATGTTATATTTTTGGTATCAGAGCATGGTTTGGCATCCATAGGGATAGATTAAGCATATAAACATGAAATATTATGAGATATGTGGATAATAATTGAAGTTATTACCTATTATAAGTCATCCGATGTAGGTAATTAGGAGGGACAATCAGCTGACCTAGGATCAGTAAAAGCTACTAGAGAGTCTTCTATATTGCGATCTGAGGGATGCCTCCCAAAATTCCTAAAAGAAGGGAAAGGAAGTAAGATAAGCTGAGAAAAGTAAGTAGCTATGGACTTATATGGAAGTATAGACCCTGCAGAGGCCAAAGGATGGCTTGATAGAACTGAGAGGATCTTTGACCAGATGTACTATAAGTCAAACAAGAAGTTCGACTATGCAGTTTCTTTATTGCAAGGCCCAACATATCAATGATAGAAGACTGTTCTAGACAGTACAGCCAGGATTTGTAACTTAAAGTGGGGAGATTTTTTGAAGGTCTTCAGGGAGAATTACTGTAACATCCCATCACCGACGGGGAGGTTAGAATAGTAATTCTGAGTGGAATGACTGCTTAGAAACGCCTTTACATGTTCATACATAATACAGCATACACATACATATGAATAGTAAATTTTGCACATGAAAATGACTGTACATGCATTCATGACATTTCCCGGTATAATTGTTAATAAATGTGATTGTTACTGAAAAATGTGATT
>JAOSBK010000204.1:7725476-7741567 GCA_027568895.1 Erythroxylum shatona
CGCAACCCTGTCGAAGGATCCCGATTGCGCCCCCCCCCCCCCCAAGCATGAACATGTTTCCCTCTATTGGCCATAACTTTGTCATTCGACCTTCAAGTGACCTGATTTTTGAAGCATTGGATTCCTAACACATTTAGGATAGAAGTTGAGCATCATGTATTATTTTAATATAAGAACAACCCGAAAATGTTTGGGCTATAACTTTTAGATTTCTGAACCAAATTGAATGATTTTGGTGTCATTAGAGACTTAAGACAATGGGGAACAAATTTTTTGAAGAAGTCCAATTGAAATTCTAGTTGGAGATTTCCCAAAATCTGTTTAGAAATAAAAGAAGTGAGTTTATTTTTGATGTTTGATTGGTGTAGGCACGCCACTTATGTGGGATGATGACTAATGAGGGTTCATTGAAACAATCCTACAAGGTAATACACACGCTCAAGTCTTATGATTTTTTAGAGCAAGATTTGGGCTTTAGAATCGGTACCTAACATGAATTCATTAGAAAAGGATTGATTGATGAGTTTGTGACAAAAATGATGAAGTGTGCTAGAATATTGTTAAATGGAGTGTTTTCACTGAACAAACATCGGTATTTTGGCCATATCTTGATCTGTAGATATTAAAATGAGATGATTTTTTATTTATATTAAACTAGAGACATATAGATACAAATTTTCTGAAGAAATCGAATTTTATTTCTATCTCTAAAAGTTCCAAAATCTAGCTTGAAATTGAGTACAGAGTACTATTGCAATTTGAGTATAGTTCGAAATATTTTATGTATAATTTGCAAAATACTGAACCAAATTGTGATAACTTTGTGGCATTAGAAACTTAAGACATATAAGAACATTTTTTTGAGATGTTGTTGCCTAAATACTTCATTTTCCTTGTCAAAATTATTATGAAAAAATTGACCCAAAAATCTGTTTTTGGAAAAAGTTGGAATGATCAATTGAGTTATGAACTTAGATTCAATTTGTTTTATTGAGGTGTAAATCTAAGTTCAAATTATACTTATATGAGTTTTAATATATGAATGATCATGTGACAAGAATAATGGAAATATACCCAAATTGTCATTGAGCATGCATAGTACATGATCCATATACACATATGTGCATAAATGAGTACTTATAAAATTGTGCAAATTTTTGATATGTATAAATGTACATTTTATGTTATAGAAGAGCAATTTGAGTGACCACATCTAGACATTGCCGGGACTTAAAGACAATAGCTTTCTAGAGCAGCCTATGAGTAAACTAGACAGTCTCACTTAATTAATTGTTTGTTTTAAATTATATTCTAAATTATCTTATGAATATGAATTTGATTGTGTTGATTCCGGACATTGAATGTCCGAGGCATTTGATGCATGAATGAGATATTGGAAGTGCTCCTTGTATATGAATTTGATGAAATAAATGATTCTTAAATTTTATGTTGAATGTCGAATTAAGGTTTGATGATGAATGTGAATGAAAATGAGGTAGTGAAATGACTGTGTAATATTGAGCACCTTTGATTGATTGAATTTATGTGATGCATTTCTTTACATGAATGCATGAATTGACAATGACAGTTGTGACCCAAATAGCTACCAAAAATGAATTTAAAGCTCAGAATCTGATTAAGAGACAAAGGCTCACTATGTATAATGAGTTGTGTATCCCCAACAGATAAGGGACAGTTATCAATGAGTCTGGTATCTACAATAGATAGGGATAATTTTAGACATTCGATCATAACAATGTAATAATAGGAAATTAATCTCAAAAGCATTGCATTTACATTTATTATGTATGTTTGAATGATTGAAATATATTGTTGACTTATATTTAAATGAGAACGTGATAATTGTGAACAAAGTGCTATGTGATACTACATGATGATAAACAAAATGATGTGAATTATGTGATTACAAGTGTTGATATATTGTATGAATTGAGTGAATCATCGAGGATGGTTACCTTATTGAGTTCGCAAAACTCACCAAAATTGCGATGTTGAAATTTCAAGATCGAAAGAGGACACTAGTGACCGAAAAACTCTACAAGAAGCATAGTTCTTGTATTTTTGGATAAGAGAAATGGCTTAAAGGTCGGACAGCTGAGACCGAAGGATTAGATAGAAATTTTTGTATAATTCCTCATGTATGTAGCGTGTTTTGTATTTAGTTTTGATAATGTACATATTTGGATGATTTCGTAAAATTACAATTTATATATTCGGTTTTAATGAAATGAAATGAGGAATTCGGTTTTAAAATATTATGATTTTTATATATTAAATGATGATGTCATGATTAAATTAGTGATGTGAGTGCTCTAACATGCCACCCTTGCGGGGTATGTATTCGGATATCACTCAAGATATCAGGTACGTATCTTACGAGAGTGAGGTGTTACATGCATAGTGGTGAGCTGAACATGAATATGGCGTAAGGGCTGGCAGCAAGGCTCAAGCATATGAGCTGTGAGATGGAATTAGTGCCATTCCTAACGTTTCATAGGCCCTAAGTGAAGTAACAAAAAGGCCCTAATAAATCAGCAATATACAAATATGTAAACTTTAAAAGCATATTTTTATTATTAAAATTTAATATCCATACATATGTCACTCAATTTATAAGTCAACATACTCAAATTTTCATTTATCAAATAATTTTATTATATTTTATTAAAATTTAAAGTAAATTTAATATTATTTTAGTTTAAATAAATATAAATAAAATAAAAAAGAATACATTTTGTGAAACTTAAAATAATAATATACAAATAAATAATACTTTTTTTAGAATACAATAAATTTAGGGATTATAATAATAAAGGAAAAAGGACTATAAGTAGATGAACTACAAGTGTTGCAATGAATTATCACTTAGATATTCAAATATTTAGTAAGCTAAAACTATATAAAAAAACAAAGACTTTACTTTTAAATTATCACTCAAAACTCAAAAGCCACAACTGTGAAATTGTTTTGTTGCTAATTTTTTAGTTGAGTATTTTAGATTCATATGTTGATGGAAATTAAAAAAAATGAGTAGAAGAAATACACCTAAATGTTTCAAAAGAATTTATAAACATCAAAAGTTAACGTTAACTTTTTTAATATGGAAACTGAAAGCTTGAAAAGTTTAGATTTCTTAGTAATATTATCGCATGGAAGTGGCACGACAAAATATATGCCAAAAATTTTGTCTCTTCCATTTCTCTCTTATAATCATTAAATGAGACTCAATAACCTTTCATCCCCATTTCCCGATAAAATGATCTTGTTAATATCGGTATAAATTATCTTTTCCTCATGTTTCGCTAGAGTGAGACCCCATGAATTTAGGGCCACTTGGCTTTCCAATCCAGTTTCAACAATGCACTTCTCAGATCGAGAAAGTGGAACCGTTTGGTGTTGCATATTAGAACTCATTAAAGCCCGATTCGAATCATTATGCTCAATAAAAGGAAAATTTAGGAGTGGAGCCCATGACAAGAAAATAAGAAATGCCAAATGAGATTTGAGATTGGGATAACAACAAGAGAAGAATATATGCCAAAAGTCTTGTATATTCTATCGTTTATTGTTGAGTCTACTGTTTCAAATATTGAGTCTACCATTTATTACTCCCTTAGCGTGGGCCCTTAGTGAGGGTGGGCCCTAGGTAGGTGTTCTACCTGCCCCTGCCCGGGGCCAAGATTAGATGGAACAGGAGGCTTGCCAACATGGCGGTGACAAGTGGTAGCATTTCATGCTTCACAACATAAAGAAGCAATTGGCATCATATATGGTGATGGCAACTGAACTATAAAGCTCCAGTGATAGCCTTGGCTAAGGGAACAGTTTATGGCTACTCCCAGAGATTTTGGATGTCTGATGGACTAGGTGCTAATGAGGTGCTTTCGTAGATGACGATGACTACAGGTACTAACTGTTGACAGCAACAATGGCAGCGACAACAACCTTGGGTTGCTAGGGTTTCATCTTGTTTGTGAAATTATGATTTCTAGGATGAAGATGGGTTTGTTTAGATATGCAAGTATATGTTATTTAACTCAGGAATAAGGAAGCCTTAACCTATAATAAGGTGTGTTTGGTAATTAGGATTATGTATTATAGAATTAAGATAAGTGTTGTTTAGGCAACGAAATAATGTATTATAGACTTAATTTTGAGCTTGCTTCATTATGAGATTAAGAGTAATATGATACTATAATAATTTATAGTCAAATATAATTTAAAAAAGTTTTATATTTAAAATCAATTCTATAATTATATTAAACTGATTCTTATTTAAATTTTCAAAAAGTTATTTCTAAAATTATAATAACTTATATTTCAATTAGTCTGAAATTAATTAATTAGACTCATTAAAATTAAAAAAGTGTTTTTTAAAGTAATTAAGAAAGATATTTTAAATTAAATTTATTTATTTCAATTTGATTGAAATAAAATAAATTTATGATTTTAGAGAATTATTTTTCTATTTATTTAAAAATTATTTCTCTATTTATGAATAGTAAGTTTCTTGATTTATTAGAAAAAGTATTTTTCTTGATTAAATATTTGGAAAATGTTCTCATTTTGATAATTAAGAAAAATAAGCTTTCTTTAATATTTTTAGAACAGTTTTCTAACTTGTTAACGAAAAGTTTTCAAATTAATTAAAAAATAATCTCCAAATAAATAATATAAAGGACTTTCTTAGTTAAATTTAAAATTTGTTTTATTTAATTTTGAAAGTAGTTTCCTTTAATATTAGAAAAAAAATTTAATTGAGAAAAACAATTTTAATTAGATTGAAAATAATTCTCATATTAAATTAGAATTTTTTACTTATAAAATTTTGGAAAAAGTGTTTTTCTAAACTAGAATAAGTGAGAAGCGTAATTTATTGAAAATTATTTTCAATTAAATTTTATTAAAGGAGTCAAGATAATTAGAAATAATTTCTAATTGAATTTGAAAATTGTTTTCAAATCAATTTATATTTGGAATAGGAATTCAAATTATTTAGGGATTAGTGAGATTAATCTAATTTAGTTATTTAAGGATTTGGATATATTATTTTAGATTATGAAGATAATAGCTAGAATTAAATAAAGCTTAACATTTTATGCATATAATTTGATTATGTGTGTATGTGTGTGTGTGTGTGTGTGCATGTTAAATTGCATGTTTCATATGCATTTTTATGTTTAATGAGACAAAAAAATTAATTTTATTATGCAGATATATATATCCTAAAAAATGAAATCCAAGAATGAGACCTTATATCTTTGCAAAGCGTAAAGGTATTCATATTACAAATCTTACTAAAACAACTTGTTTTTTATATGAAGCTTGTGATTTAGTTTTTGATGTAGCAAGGAGGAGAAAGCAATTATTAATTGTTGGTATAAAAAAAAGTAGCCGATTTAGTAGCGCGGGTGGCAATAAGAGCTCGTTGTCATTACGTTGATAAAAAGTGGCTTGGCAGATTCTTAACGAATTGGTCCACTACAGAAACGAGACTTCAAAAGTTCAGGGGCTTGAGAATGGAACAAAAGACAGGGAGATTGAACTTCCTTACGAAAGGGGATGCGGCTCGATTGAAGAGACAGTTATCTCACTTGCAAACCTATCTGGAGGGGATTAAATATATGATAGGGTTACCCGATATTGTAATAATCGTTAATCATAGAATAATGCTGATTCTAGTCTTCCCTTGTTTATCTACGCTTATCTACGACGCGAAATTGGAATTCTTTGCATTTTTTCTGCAATCATTAATTAAGAAGTAAGAAGTCAAGTTTTATTTAAATTAATCACTTTGACTAACTTGACTAATAGTTTTTACGTAAATTATAAGTAAAAAGGCAATAGGATCTAAAATGAACAATGCAGTAGCAATAAATGCGAGAATATTTACTTCCATAATCATATCCTTTCGTTTTTATTTACTTCACAATAACTCGGGATTGAATCCCATAGAGATGATAACGTCTAGAAATTCAATGGGATGAATTTCATGGTGATGATGTCGAATCGGATCAATATCATGAATAACAATATCTGAGTTATCAAATCGATTCATCGTAAAAAATGGAATAGTATAACATAAAAAGATCATTTATCCATACCTAATCAATTATATATATATATATATATATATATATAGGGTTACCCGGATATTGTAATAATTGTTAATCAGCAAATTGCATGTTTCATATGCAGTTTTATGCTTAATGAGACAAAAAATTAAATCTATCATTAAAATATTGTCTTCTATTCTTATGAGAATAAACCAAAGTTATGATCATTGTTAGGCTTATTGAACAAACTTAAGGTTATTTTAACTTGATTATGTTTAGTCTTATAACAATATGTCATATTTATTTAAATTTGTGTGATTTAGATGAGCAAACTTGTGATCATATGAATTTAGAGACAGGGTTAGGAAGAACGTATAAAACATGATTTATCAAGAGTTATCACCTAACAGATTTATGAATCACATAAGATATAATTTATAAAATTGTTATCAACCTAATTTAAATTTAATTAGTTAGTGAACAAACTCAAGTCAACTAAATTTGAATGAGATCTTAGTCCACTAGAGAGATTAGAGAAATGTTTATGAATACTAATAAGGGATATCATTACGAATAAAATAGGTAAAGTAACTAAATACATAATTAAAGTCTTGATCTTATTTAATAATCATAATATATAATCAATTGCTTGTTTTTTCTTACATTTATATTTTGCTATGAGTATAAATTACCTTTGTTTGGTATAGTTGATACTAAGTTGTTAATAAACTAAATTTATTGGAAACATGTTAGGTTTGAGAACATTTTTCAAAGATAGATAAAAAAAGTTGTATGTCCTTTTGTGATTTTCCTATAATCCCTATTGGGGATTTAGTGATAAAGTTTTAGAGATATTTCAAAATTATGCAGATGATAAAATATAATGACATTTTTAGTAAACTAATATTTAATAAATTTTGATGACAACATGGAAGATATATGTTAACACTATAATAACACAATGCAATAGGTTGCATGGAGTAGAGTTGAAAAGTATAGTACCTTGATGAAATTATTCCACTCAATTTAGCTTACTAAAACCATAAATGTGGACTACAACTGAAGGTATTTTCTATAATTTGATATGATAATAGTTGTCATTAGAGAAAAATGATTACATGTCTTTTCTTGCCTCTATATGATTTGATAGATATCATATGTATTTCGAGTTCATATGATGAGTATTCGATGGTAAATTTGGATTCAAAATTATTATAATGTTCAAGGTATGATAAGAATTAAGTCCTTGAGTAAAAATAGTATATCCAAATTATACAAACATTTTGTATATATTGGATTAAAGGAGACTTATGGTTAACATAAGTGACATTGAATTGTTAAATTTATACATGTGATATATTGGAAGTAATAACAATCCATAAAACGATGATACTTGCATTTCATTATATTACTAATGACTTTATGTAATATAGTCGAATGTATTAAATGAAATATTGGTTTAAAATTTTGAAAAGTTCAAATTATTTAAATCTAAGTAGAAATTAAGTATTGAGAATGCTAAAGTATTTTGATGAGATTGATGGAGTAACATTTAATTTTTCGGTTATCTATAGAGAATGAAATTCTCTAGTGCATATCTCGATAACTAAATTTTATAAAAAATATTCATTTACATAAGGAGAAAAATGAAATATGAGATGTTATATGATACAATATTTATTTCTTCTATAGTTAAGTCTAGTACTACAATGTATCTTTGAAAGTTTCAATTAAATCAATTAGGAAGATTTCATATTAGATATGAACACCAAGACTTTGAAAGAGTCAAAGTTAATGACTTTGGGATATGACGTTTAGTTGAAGTATGTATTGTCAAATAAGTTTTAAACTAAATTGGATAGCAAAAGGTTATCAAAGATCCAAAAAGTTAGATATAATTTTCCATATCTTATTGAAAAAAATGTTTGTTTTAAAGTATCCTTATAAAAGAATGGCTATCAAGAGAAGTAGTGGGAGTAAACGAAATTTAAGAAGTTCAAATCTTATGATAATGCATCTAATTGGAATTGGTTCCTTTATTGATACATTTGATGTATATTTAAAAGGCTATGAGACGTTGAAATATTTATTTTCATGAGTATTGTTGTCATTTTTAATGAGAGTATGTAGAGATATATTGCTCGTGGAGAGAACACTAATTCATTTTTTTAAAATTTGAAAATGTAATTATCTACTAACAAATCTTGTTGAGTATGAAAAGATAACAACTCAATTATAAGAATTAGATTTATAAAGACAGACATGAAAGTTGTGCACCTATTTTAGGTCCAAGTACAAAGATAATATATTAAAAGTGTTTAGTATTTGAGATATCTAATACTTGTAAAGTATTTAGAGACATTCATTATTTTATTTATAAGTTGATATTTGGGTTCAATGTTATGTAGATATTAACTTTAGAAATAAATCTTAATTAAGGTATATTTTACTTATAACACTATTGCTTTGAGATTGGAGATGTTTCAATGTAGCATTAATTGTTAATCAGGCCAAATCCATTTTTCATTTAGTGATATGATTAATTGGATGAATAATCATATCATCCAATTAATTATACCAATGATTCCCTTTTGACTTTGAACTAAGCAACCCATATAAAATTGGGTTTGATCCGGATCATTGGTATGACACTGTCGAATGATAATAGCATGTAACATGTGGCATCAATTTCAACGAAAAGGAAGGTCTACTTGCCTATTTGTCATGCCAAGCTGCCAAAGAGAAGGTTTTGCATTGTATAAAGAAAATACTTTTTCATATTTAGATATTTGTTTGGTTTGTACACATGGACGGACGAATTTGATTAGAAAATGGCTTAACTAGCAGACCTTTTTTGTCAATTTACAAAGAAAACAAAATGACGGTATTACATATATTTTCACGTGTAGCGGTTCTTCATCCCAAACAACCCTTTCCAAACTTATCTGGCCAGCACAATACACAATCATCAACTTCATCATCATTGTCAAATTTAATATAAAGTTTCGTAGTGAGGTGAGATTTGAGGAGGGTTTATAATACGCAGTCTTACCTCCTACATAATAGAAAGATCATTTTTCGGTAGACCCACATGTAAATGTGACAAGTAAAAAATAATGTAGAATAACAGAAGCAATAATTAAAGAATTGGCATGCATAAATTGTGATATTAAATTAGGCCATAATATGAGACAATATAAGAATGATGCAAGTTTAAGAGAAAAAAGATAAACTAGCACGAAATAAATATGTAAAAAGCAATTCAACCATAATAATAATAATAATAATAGTAATAATAATATATAACTAAAAATAATCCAAAAATTAATACATAGTAAAATAGCAATAAAATAAAATTACGATAAAAAAATTTATCAACTAAAACAGTAAGTAGAAAAGACTGAGGTGAGAAGAACAATCCGTATTAAAATATGCAGAAAAAAGAGTGGGGAGCACAGTATTGGTGGTATTCTTAAGTGTAGATTTAGCAAATTACCAAAGTTAGATTCGGCAATGATTTTGATTATTGACTAGAAGCTCAAACCAAAGAGCATAAGCTTGAAAACAGAAATATACTAAAGCCATTCAAGCTTGAAAGCCGGTAATTAATAGATTCATCTATTTGATGATGTAACATATTCATATTCAGGCTGCCCATACAAGTTGATCTTTTAAAACTGAAATCTTAAAATTTCACAGTGGATGTGACATATGTTTTGGGATTGGGAATAAATTAGAATTTTGAACCACTTAATTTATGACTTTTTGGTGAGCTCCTCCAATGGCCTTTTCTGATTCCAAAAGCTCAAGAATAGAAGCAACTTATCCAAACAGATAAGAATTGTCCTATGTGTTCCTTGCAATTTGAATCATGCGATCATTTTTTCTTTGAATGTTGATTTAACAAATTGATATGGGATCATGTCACTGCTTTATATTATTGAAGAGATCCAAGAACTACTAGCTTAGAGATTACAAATGGTTTCTCAACGTAACTACCTTTTCGCATTATTGTCTTAAGAATTTGTATTTACAAGTTATGAGGGGAGCGGAACCTTCAACGATTCAAGCATCAAGCATCCACTAAAAATCGTTTGATATCCTTATTATTAGATTGATTCGTGAGATAATTATGACTAAGAACTTATATCACGTTTGTAGCCTTAATGTTCGCGATTCTTTACATATATAAGGATGCTTCAAGAGTAACTCACATTATTTCAGGTGAGGTTCCAAAGGTGCACATAGGCTGATCACATTGCAACGATCTGTCCCACATTATTAATGGTATTCTAAGACTTTAGAGTTATAATCATGTACGCTGTTCTTCAATATGACTGGATAGTTCCTTTTTTTGTATTATTTTGTCCTAGGTCTCTGCATTAAGCACCTTTGTTTTTTCTATTGTAACATTTCTTTATATTTTAATCAAATTTCTTAAAAAAAAAACTTTTGCACCTGGAAATTGAAGCTGCATGACTAGAAATTAGAAAATGAAAGATGCAGCTTTTTGACATTTCCACGCTCTTAAAAGACAATGACACGTCACAAACAAACTACAATTCAAAAGCTTCATCACAAACAAAACTACAATTCAAAAGCTTTCTGCTTCCTCCTAGTCAGCTTATCTTAGTTCAGATCGAATAAGTTGACAAGGAAAAATAAAATGGGACTAATGTTGTTTTTTTAGCTTTGCCATTACTTGCGTTGGGTCCCGTGGTAGAAGGAATTTTAGATCCAACAAGATAAGGTTAGGCCCATGTCTTCGTCATAAACCAACTAAAAGTATACAATAGACACACAGTAGTTCTTTCCTACATGCTTTTTTTAAGGTACAATGTGGCTTCAATCCGGTCAGAACGAGAATTAGTTTGAGTGTGGATAGTTTAAAGATGCCTTTTTATAATTGGGATCCTCCTAAAACACCTCGTGTTTAATCAAAAACAAAAAAAAATCATATAATAAAGCAACATAAATTATTAAAGGAGTCAATTATATTTTGCTTATTTGTTCTTTATTATTAAATAAGCATTCCTATTTTACATGAATTCCCTAATTTTAAATTTTGAGTTAACAATGACATCAATTTATTAAAAAAGAAAAGGAAGGAAAACTTCAAGTCTACCGAGACTTGCATCTTTGCCTACGAGGCTACAAAAGTTGATTTTGTATCCGCATTTGACATTGTATTTAACAATCTAAATTGAAATTGACATCACCTTAAATTTTTTATTTCTCAGAAAATCAAAAAAAATACAGATTTCACAATTAGTTTCGCCGTTACAAAAATATGGAAAATAATAAAAAATTATTTATTATTATTATTTTCTTTCTTTACGTAGATCATTTTGAATACTTGAATAAAGTAGCATATTGTTAAATCTCCCGTGTTGTTATTGTTACGATGAACTAATTTATATTGGGATGGATTCTTAATAAATTTACACGCTAGTTTTGAGTTTTGACTATTTTACTGTAGTGTACAGAGTTATCCAAAGTGGAAAAAAAAAGAGGAAAGGATCATCTCGCTCATAAGTTATTAATTACCGTCGATTTCATTTTTTCCTATTTATTTCCACATCTGATATATATTCCTCTCCTTAATTTCTGGGGGGAAAAAAAAACAAAAAGAAAAATAGAAAAGAAAAACGAGAAAACGAAACGTTTCTCTGAAATGGTTGGATTCATAATAGCAGGAGACGAAGATCAGTTGGATTTCGGTTTCGGTTTTCTCTCAGAAAATTTTTGAAATCATCGCTCTCCCTCGACGGCATCGCACACACACTGTGTGTGAAAGTTTGGTGTTTATTTGCACCTCTCTCTGTGGCGTTCGCTCTCTGGTCTCTGAAGACTGCGGCGTTCGTGACATGGCCGAAGCGCTCTCGGTGATTCCGGCCTCCGTCCTCCGTAATCTCTCCGACAAGCTCTACGAGAAGCGCAAGAATGCAGCTCTCGAGGTATGGAAGTTTATTTCTCTTTCTCTTTTCGAGGTGGTTGGTTGTGATTTCTAGGGTTTTGAAATGGTTTTTGATTTTTGAATCTGTGTGTTTTGTTTAGCTTGAGGGGATAGTGAAGCAGCAGGCGGCTATTGGAGATCACGAGAAGATATCGGCCGTGATCACTTTGTTGACCACGGAGTTCACCTACTCTCCGCAGGCCAACCAGCGTAAGGTTCGTTTTCCATTGAGATTAATGGATGATTTCAGTTATGTATGGGGATTTATGAATTTTCTTTTACCTTCGGTTATTCTGGTTTTTGAAACTTTTGTTGAAAAATATAATTAACTGTAGGGAGGATTGATAGGATTAGCTGCTGCTACAGTAGGGTTGAGTGGTGAAGCAGCCCAACATCTTGAAGTAAGTGACCTGACTTGCTTCTCTATGTACTTTCATACTTTTGTTTCTTCTTATTCTTGTTAGTCTTATGTCATTGGTGTCTTCTTGATTATTTTTAGCATAATAAAGTTTCACATTTTGGGTCCTTGGGGTCCAAATACATCAATGGGGTGCATCAAGAACTATGGATATGCGATTAGGGTAGAAATTATGTTGGCCCATGCGTGGTTTCCTACTTATATACGAGGCAAACTGAAGGATCTGGAGAGTTTGATTGTTTCAAAAGTTATTAAGAATGGAAAGCGATGGTGCCTCTTAGGAAAGGAGTAAGAATAATGAGATGGAGACATAGGCATACATTCCTTTCAGAATCACTTTTGGGAGATTTCGTGTTCCAGCAATTGACGGCTTGGGAAAATGATATGGTCAGGCAGATATTTCCAGAGATTCTAGAGCCATTTTTTCTATGCTAGCAATTCGGTTTCATGAGAAGAACAAGATGCATCTAATGACCCTGAAATAATTCAAGTATTTATGCTATTCTAGGATCTACCTTGGGGTCCTAAGTTCAAATAATTCAATTTAGCTAAGTGATAATATATGGTCATGTTAGAAATTGGGATAATAATGTGATTTTTGTGCCCGGTAGAAGACAAATATTGCCAACTATCATTTTGTGGAATATATATTTCTTGTTATCTCTCTGCTTATGAAGGTGCTCGCCATACTTGAAATCGTTATAATTGGGAGTGACAATACTGGGAATGCATGAAGGATTTAGGAAGTCTAACCTAATTGTTTGCATACTGCTCTGCAGTTATTTTATAATTATTCAGATTTATTATCTAATCTTATTGTGCATTAGATTAGTTTGCCACAGTCCATACTTCCAATTTTTGTGAACTAGTGCGGACAAACAATATGCAAACATTTATTCCATTTATTGTTTATTTTGTTCCAGACTGTTAATGGATGTTTATTTCATTTGACAAACAAAGTTGTTTTCCATCTAATTCTTGTCTCTCTAAAGTTATTTTCTTTTTCCTTATTCTGGGTGCATCTATTTAGCAAATTGTGCCGCCTGTGCTTAATTCATTTTCTGACCAAGACAGTAGAGTTCGCTATTATGCTTGTGAAGCTCTGTATAACATTGCCAAGGTGAGACAAGGATTCTGTAAGTTAAATTGATATTCTTTTCTGTCGGTTTCTTGGGTTTTAAGTTTCTCTTGCGTATTAATTGGCAGGTGGTTAGAGGAGATTTTATCGTATTTTTTAATCAGATTTTTGATGCCTTGTGTAAACTTTCTGCGGACTCAGATGCCAATGTACAAAGTGCAGCCCACCTTTTGGATCGTCTTGTAAAGGTATGTATCCAAATTCAGCATATACTTGTATATATTGAATAAAACATGACACTTGAATTTCTACCTCATATTCTATAATGATAATGCAGGATATCGTTACTGAAAGTGATCAGTTCAGGTGCGCTGTGTTGGATATATGATCAACAGTTCAAAAAAGATTGCAAGATGCATCGAAAATGAACAATTCTATTTATTATTTTTCTTTCTTGCTGTTTTCATCGTCAGCATTGAAGAATTTATACCTTTGTTGAGAGAGCGCATGAATGTCCTAAATCCATATGTCCGTCAGTTTTTGGTGGGATGGATCACCGTGTTGGACAGTGTTCCAGATATAGATATGCTTGGTTTTCTTCCAGATTTTCTTGATGGTAAATGAAACTTTGGCAGTTGGTAAAATCCTTTTGCAGGACAGTTAAAATATGACCGATCAACTTATTATTTTACTGCATCTCAGGTTTGTTCAACATGTTGAGTGATTCAAGCCATGAGATACGTCAACAAGCTGATGCTGCTCTTTCTGAGTTTCTCCAGGAGATTAAGAACTCCCCAGTAAGACTTCTCTTGATGTTAATTCCCTTTAGTTTCTATATCTTTGTCATTTGCTGTTAGAAACTTATGCAAGCACTGCTTTTCTATGTCTATATTTTACGTGTGTATTTGTGCACGTATTTAAACATTTAGGAGCTTTTATCTTTTAGCTACTGAAACATTCTTATTGCATCAATTGTTTGACATAAAAACAAATCTTTTTGTTCATTTTCAATTTTCTGACTCGAACAGTGCTACTCTTGAAGTCTGTAGATTATGGTCGCATGGCTGAAATATTGGTGCAAAGGGCAGCTTCTCATGATGAATTCACCCGTTTAACGGCTATCACATGGGTAAGAAGATTCAACATGCTAAGTGGTTGCTTATAGCTAATAAAGGAGGTTCTTATACAGTTGTATGTTTGAATCATTATGGACAGATATGCTTAACAAACATCTATGAACATGTATACACATATGCTCAGACAATTATCGACATTTTAATTTGTCTTGAATATCTGTTTAAGCATCTGTCAATGTGGATGTATACGTGCTTTCCTTTTTGCTTAGAATTCATACTCTAAAACTTACGAAGATAACATTTTGAATTGTATTGATAATTCTTTTATGCTTGCCTTATCATTTCAACATTTTATTTTCATTCTACTATGCAGATAAATGAGTTTGTAAAACTTGGTGGGGACCAACTTGTTCCTTATTATGCTGACATACTGGGAGCCATTCTTCCTTGTATATCTGACAAAGAAGAGAAAATCAGAGTGGTAAGGTGGATTGAAGGCTGTCAAAAGAATCTGGTTGACCTGCTAAGCATGTCATGTTAATGCTTAATGTGTTCCCTAATTTTTTTCCGTTTGCTCTCTCCTACTTGGCATAAGGTTGCCCGTGAAACCAACGAAGAACTTCGTGCAATCAAAGCTGATCCTGCGGAAGGTTTTGATGTTGGAGCAATCCTTTCCATTGCAAGGAGGTGTTGCTTTTATCACCTGAGAATAATAATAGAGAAAACAGAACAGAATACCTATTTGCACTACACTGCTGCCTCAGGAGGGGAATAGTAGACATGCTTAGTTTTGGCTTTCCCTAAATTGCAGAATTTCTAGAAAGTTGGTGTTGTAATCATTGTTGTCTTGTTTAACTCAGGCAATTACAAAGTGAATGGGAGGCTACTCGAATAGAGGCATTGCATTGGATATCAACCCTTTTAAACCGTCATCGTGCTGAGGTAGATTTGCTTTCCACTCTTTATTTCTTATTTTCTCCTCCTACTTTTTGGTTATCTAGCCATTGTTATTTTATGTCATGGTGAAGTATTGAATTCAAGATCTTCAGTTGGATAGCCTGATGGAGAAAAAAACATGCAGTAAGTGATTGAAGCAGCTGAAACTTGTCACTTTCTTGGTTATGGACTTTGATCAGAAAGATGCCATTGTATCTGTCATCATCAGTTGTTGCAGTAGAATGTTTATGGCTGTTATAAATGAATGGTCAGCTTTGACCAACACATTGCTTAGTGCCAAAGGTTTTTCAATGATTGTTATCAACCCTAATAATCTTCTTCATTGATATACCTATGTTTTTGATACGATACCTAGTCCTAATAGATTTAAGTTTACTTATTCAAGAAAGGGTAGACGTGGCAGATAAGAATTAGATAGGGAATAGTTGTTTATTATTAACAAGTTTCAGTTATGAAATAAGTGGGATACCCACTAACGATTAGAGTTAGTTCTAGAATAGAGTTAGTTTCAGATTTGCATCCTCTCTGT
>JAOSBK010000204.1:7744037-7756885 GCA_027568895.1 Erythroxylum shatona
GTAATTTTTTGTTTATCAAATATATAAATATTTGTATTTTTCAATATTATAAGAGTACTTTAAATATTTTGCCCCCATTCAAAATAATTTCTGGATCCGCCCCTACTTGAACGTGTATTCTTCAATGTTATGAATAGCATACTAATATCGATACAAGATTTGGTTCTGGTATGGTATAGTGCTTTAAATTGATCAATATAGAGTACTATTTTAGATAATTTTTAAAATTATAAAATGGACTTATATTTTTTAAAATTATAAAATAGTCCCTCAATATGTCGTGCTATATTATTTCTAATTTTACATCAATCAAGTCTCAAAAATCAAAATAATTTAAATTTGAAATAACAATTATCTCTTTATTTCTATTAATATTACTTTTCACATAGTTCACATATAAACAATAATTACAATTAATATAAAAAGATTATTTAATTATCAAACAAAAATAAAAGCTAAGAATGATAAAATTACTTAAAATGTTATAATTTTCATCATGTAGTATTGAATAATTACATCAAAATATCATATTTTTATCAAAACATCATATAGTAAGAATCATATATCTCCATGACTCCATAAACATTAAAATAAGAGTTCTTAGTGAAGAACACAAAAAAAAAAAAAAAGTGAAACATGAAACAGAAACACTTATAGTTAAAAGTTTCATATTTATATTGCATATATAAAATTTAACTTATACATCAAATATAAATAAAATTAAAAGAAAAGAGAAAACATAAAAAAAAACTTGGAATATCATTTAATGGCTTAAATGCTATCACAATGATCTCAACTTTTATTTAGTACAAAATTCTCATCATTATAAGAGGAGTCTCATCATCATCATCATTCAAATTTATTACATTAAATGAAATGTCGATACTTTTGCATCCAAGATTATCTTTTAAGTCACTCTCATCTATGAAATTTGGTTTCTCATAAGCTTAAGCTGTTAAAAAATTGATGTGGTCAAGGCAAATTAGATTATAGAACTAGTTGTTCTATTTAGAGTCATAGTAAATAAATAAAATTCAGTTATTAAAAATTATAAGAAATTATATTTAGCTTAATAACGATAATAATATACCTTTCTCGAAGCTTCATATTTGTATAGAACAAAGACCAAATCATTCAATTTTATGTGTTCCAATATATTTCTTTTATTAGAATCGATGAATTCTAATATGATTTAATTTCTTTCATACCCAGTTGTGCTCACTCATTGACTTGGAATTTGAAATAAAACTTTTGCAATTCTAGAACACCACTTTCGATTTGGTCTTACCAAGCAACTATAAGACAATAAAAGTAGCCTTATAAAAAATAAATTAATGATTAATTTCAAATAAGTAACAAAAGTGAAGAAATGTATACCAAAATTAAGTTCGTCTCTTTTACGAATTGTAATGGGCATCCCACAATCACCACACACATCCTTATATATCTCTATTTGTAAGCTAAGGAGATCTTGCATCATCTTATGGAAAACAATTATTATGATAGTTAATAAAATTCCCTATGAACTTCAGTTTTCTTTGTAAAACCTAGTTTAAAATAGACACTAAGATTAAAAAATGTCTTACTAATAAACAAAGGAGAGCAAAGTTGGCTTTCTCATATTTCATTAATTATTACAAGATAAGGTATTTTTCTATATTGTCTTTGATTACTTCCTTCTCTCTTTTCGTGGCATTATAAAAATAACTTATTATTGTCTTTTCATCACTATCATCTAAGTGAAATACTCTCACTAAAGGCTCATAAACTCATATGAAAAATTGGCATTAGGACCAAAATTGATGATTTTCAAGTATAATTTTAAAAACCTCCATTTTTAGCACTAGACATGACATATTGGGATGCAACTTACTTATCATTTACAAACATTTTTCTTAGCTCCTTATTTATTAGAATAAAACACTAAAATAATAAGAAATTTGAAATTTTACAATAATAAGATGATACAAATTCGTACATTGGTGAAACCCTTTCTCATCAAACTTAGAACCTTTTACACAGTTTGATTAATGATTAAAAAGTATCTAACATCTTCTACTTTTTCTAACATCATGTCAATGTAATAAGCAACACAAAGAGTCTAATAAAAAGAATTATACCTATTTTATAACCTTTTCAAGTTGCTTTATAATCAAAATCATTATTAGTGATGAACTATATAATGTTTTCAAGTCCAACTTTATTCACAAATTTATCAAATATCTCAAACAGAATATCAACATTTCTAACAAGGTTATATGCATCAATGGACTATAAAAACATAGCCCCTTTAGTAGAATTAAAATTGATAAAAGGCTCATATTTTCTATTTTCTATCCATAGTTGCCCAAGTCATTCTTCTTTTATCCATGTAATTTTTTATTTCACAAATAGAGTTGTCTAGACGATTACTTACGTAGTCATCAATTAAAAGAGTTTTATAACCTGGACCGAAAGAGTCAATATCATCCACCATAGGCTGGTAATAATTAGACTAAGTAGTAATGAATGACACACCTTTATTATACCACCATCTAGCCATTATCATGTCTACATTATAAGCTACTTCTTTAGATTGTAAGGCATAATAAATTAAAGGTTGAGCTTTTGGAGTTGTTTATATAGTAAAAAAGTTAGACACCTGTCTTTTTCTATTCCTCTATCAGGTGCAATAATCTCTTCCTATTAGGTAGGACTATCACCTTTAACATTGCTAGTATAATCCTGACTACCACAACAAGAACTTCTACTACCAATTTCGTAATTCAATCTTTGCCTTTTATCTTTCTCACTCTAATACTCTTTAAGCAAAGTTTCCATCTACCATTTCATATAATGACTAACTTTCATACAAGATCCTACATTATCTTTGGTCCAATTAAATCCTTCTTTAGTATGGTGATTCCTTTAACTTTCAAATGTTTGTTATAATATAAATAGATAGTATGGTTCTCTATACCATAAACCAATCTCACATAACCATAAGCTAGATCATCTAATCTTCTTGAAAAGATTGAATTAGCATGAGTACCTGAACTTCCCTCTATTTATTTGTAAAGTAAATGTAATTAAATAAGTACAAATAAATAGCATATGCACTTTTTAATCGTAAGGAACGTTCATTTCTTAAGAAGGTTAAACAAAGGACATCTTTAAAAAAGTTTTAAATAATTGATTTTAATTTTGTAAACAAATATGGGGAAGTTAGACTAAAGTTACCAAAATATGAAGATGGAGAAAAAGAAAATCCCACTATTTTCAATATTCTTTTGGGAATTTTAAGATATTTAATATGCATAAGACCGGATATCGTTTATTCAGTTAAAGTAGTAAGTCGGCTTATTGAAGCTCCTACCTCAACCCATATGAAAATGGCTAAAAGGATTCTTCGAAATCTAAATGGTATAATTAACTTTGAGCTATTTACTCCCCTTTTAGTAAATTCAAACTTGTGGGATTTTTTGATAGTCATTTTATGAGATATTGAAGATAAAAAAGAGTACAATTATTTTTACAGTTCTTTACAGGCAATTGTGCTCCCTCGTAAAGTTCAAAGAAGCAACCTATTGTTACATTTTCAACTTATGAATTGAAATATGTGGTGGAAACTTCATTTACTTGTCATACTATTTAACATAGAAAATTATTGAAAGAACTTAACTTACCAGAAAAAGAAGCTACTTAGACTTGTATTGATAATAAGTTTGCATAAGCACTTGCTAAGAATCTAGTGTTTCATGATCAAAGAAAGTTTATACATACAAGGTATAATTTTATTGGAGAATATATTACCAAAAAGGAAATAAAGCTCAATTATATGAAAACTCAAGATCAAGTTGCAGATATTTTCACAAATGCATTAAAGATTGAAGATTTTTAAAATATGAGAGTTGACTTAGCATAATGAAGAAATTTCAAATGAGGGGGAATGTTAGAAATAGTAATTTGAAATTGTAGAATATGACTCTAAGATAATATGGTGTTAGAAATATTGTAAATTAATTCAAAAGTCTTATAGTATTAAATAAGTCATTTGCATTTGTATTTATGGTCTTTTCATAAATAAGGGATGAACATCTTTATAAATACCATAATCTATTTTGGAGTAGTTAAGAGTAAATAAAAGAAAGTTTATTTTCATTCTTCATTTTTAATTCTCTATTCTCCCATTTCTCAATAGTATGTCTCCTAGAGAACTATACAGTGCCCCACATATTGTTTAATCATATAGTTGAAAATTATCACAATATAGGATATACTTTCTGTAATTAACATTTAGCTTCATCTCAATTGCATGATATTGAAACATAAAATTGTATAATATACAAGGGATCGATGTAAATTATATTAAAGATTAATCTTAAAGATACTACACAAGAAGTAACCCAGTAATAGTAGTTAAACAAATAATGTAAATGACATCCATATGTATTAAGGAGATAGAGATAATAGCTGCTACCTAAAACTTACTTACAGTGCATCTTATTCTTTTGTTTATAAAACAAACTAGCCAAAATAGTAAATGTTAATGTTACTGAGATTATCTTAAATGCTGTAACATTTATAAAATAGCAAATGTCAATACTCTTAATAACATTCCAAAGGTATGTTTGATAACAAATATTGTCATCTTATGCTTGCAAACAATATGGAAACTATGTCTTGGTTTGAATTGTTATAGAAGCAATCTTTAAATCCTAAAGTTGCAATTGTCACCTAGTTAGAGATTAAAAATAGGCTTAGAACCAAAGACAAATAGTTTGAGATATATAATCCTATATGTGTCTTTTGTAAGCATATCAACGAGAGAAAAAATTATTTATACTTTGAATGTAGCTACACTAAAGTAATTTGGAGCAGAATTATCGTTATGCTATAACTGGCTAATTACACATTTGAGTGGAGGGAGACTTTGGATATGATCATAGGGTATACTAATCAAGGTAAGGTGAATGGTTTACTCATTAAGACAACATTTAATACAGTAATCTATTCCATACAGAGGGAAAGGAACTGGAGAATCTATAAAGGGGTTGAAAGAGGCAAACATCAGCTAGTAGACCAGATTGTGAATTGGACTCGGGTAGGATTCATTGCCAACCATAAACAAGATTAAATTAGTTAAGGACTGAGAAGTCACTGGTTACTGTAATTTTTTCTACTGTAATTTTTTCTTTTGCAACAATTCCCTATGAGTTTTTTTGTAGATGGTTAACATGACTCATTGTAATGGTGTGAAGTAGCTTTTGCTATATTAATATAATTTTCATTCATATCTCAAAAGAAAATACTCTTAATACTTTAATTTAGCGACACTCTATAATACACCTTAATGATTTTGATCTTATCCTCATAATCCTTGCATTTTTTTCATCTTAACATAAATTACAACAAATAATCAAAAGGTAACCCAATTATTAAAATTAATTTAAAATACATGTCTTTGTGATTTCTCAATACTTATAACGTTTGTCATGTTATACTTGTTGTGTCACTAGTGGTTGAGGTTTCTCACCCTGCAAAGTCACATAGTTATAAACTAGTCTCTCTCTTTTATTTGTCTTTAACTTTGATGGTTGACATGATAAGGTAATATAGAATAACTTGCTTAAACATTATGTATAGTCTAAATTTGAAAAATGAAAAGAAATTTAAAAGTTCAAGATATATAACTAAAAGAAAAGCAAATGACATTAAATTTAATGTGTTAACTTACCCTCAAGCTTACAGGTATATCAATTGAATCTTACTGTGACATGCCTTTCAATGGACACATAGTTTTGTCCTTGTTGGAGGCATATTTGACAAGTCATTTTCATTCCTCTCCTTGATAACTTGTTACCTTTAACGAAATTCTCCCAATTCTCCTTTCTTCTATTCTTCCTTTATTTGCTTAACATTTTTCAAAATGGGGGTGGTAACAATTGTATATGTTGGATTTAGGCCAAAATTTCTCACCTTGAATTGTACATCAATAAATAAGTAGATATCCTTTATAAATCAATAAACTCTTCATTGGTATACTCGATGACAATAATGACATGTCTTTTGTGTATTACTTTAATTCCACCAACATTATTACTCTTAAGTTGACAATCAATACTTTACTCCTTATTAAGTCTCAATTTGTTCTTTATTCTTACACCAATGTGATCTCTCCATTTACTTGTCATGATACTGTTCTTAACCATTCACTTCCTCATCAACACTCTAATTTCCTTAAGCATTATGATAATATTCTTTATCTGAGCTTTAAAAATGCTTCCACTAAAAGACTTTATCTTTAATTCCATATTTTAATGAAGTGTGTTGAATTATGATTTTGACCATTTTTCATTTGAAATTCCCAGTAAATCCTTATGTGCCTCTTTAGGTTCCTTTTTCAACTCGTTTAAATTTAAAAGTAGGCTTGTTTCATTACATGACTTATAATGGTCTATCTAATTTGAGTCCCTTGTGATCCCTTTTTCTACAATTAGAAAACATATTTCTTGTACAAAACATTACTTTAGCCCTTAGGAGCTACCTACCAAGTGCATCCACAAAATCTTATACAAACATTTAATTGACAAAAATTAGTAAATAATTAATAGGGTAAATTTTGTTAGACCTCCTTATGGTTTGACATATTATCAATGTACTCTCTAACTTTTAAGAAATATCAATAACACTTATAGTTTTGATTTTTATAACACATGTCCTTCTTCCATCAACTTTCATTACAAAGCCTAATTATGAACTTTAAAACAACGTCATGTAGTGCCACATGCCGTGTCATATATAGTGCCACATAATAAAAACAAGGTTATTTTGGAGTCTACTATTGGAGCTTTTAACAAAAGGTGATGGCAGGGGAACATGTTATAGAACTAAAACTACAAAGGGGTTATTGGTTTTTCAAAAATTAAGGGGTATATTGATAATATGCCAAATCACAAGGAGATCCAACAAATTTAACCCTAGATAATATGAACAAATTTTCATTATAAAAACAAATAAATTTCAAAGTAATACGTTTATTGATCAACAGTCACTAATCATCCACCTTTATCTTTTAAATCAAAGTATTTCTTCAACATCTCTAAAAAACAGTTCCAAGTTTTCTTTTAGTATGAACTACAACCCATACTATAAGAAACATCTTATTATTGTTATTTTTTACCTAATGCTTTTAATAATTCACCTTCTATAGTACCTTCAAAAAGCCAACCATCTAGTCACATCAACCTTTTATAACCAACTAAGAATCTGCAACTTTCAAAACACACATATTTTATTAACTGATGGTTGCAAATTAACTCCAAATGATGACCTTTCAATAACCAATTTAACTCTACTACTATGATTTAACCTTAAAAATTCTTCATGTAATTCTACAGCTTGCCATATTTTACTCTTACACCTCCTTACATTTCCTCTATCACAAATTGCCTAGCCTTATAACAAATGTGTACCCAACATCAATTCTCGAACTTCTTAATAAAAAATTTCAAGTCTGTCAGCTTTAATGTAGTGAGCACTGGGAGATTATTGAAGTAACTCCTAGCAAGCCACATTATACCCATCTTTTTATTGTGAAAAATAGGATCACATATGTGTTTCTACTTAAAATGTCTCACCTATATACATACATACATATATATATATATATATATAGATAGATAGATATATATGTATGTATATATAGATAGATAGATATATATGTATGTATATATATATATATATATGAGTAATCGTTCTACAATACCAATGATACCAATTTGAAAATAACCAAAAATTGAAAATAGTTACCTAGGTATTATTTAAATATTTCAATAAGCTGGCTAAAATGTATTGTTTGCAATACTTACTCACAAATTTGGATCTCACATATTGTTTTATACTCCTAGCAAAAATAAACTCCCTTTTTGTCAACAGCAAGTTTCTGAAGTCCTTCTTTGAATTGGTTTCAATTATAAAAGAACATACTAAGCTCAATCTTAACCTTTTTCTTATAAGAGTTGAATCTACGAATTTTTAATTTATGTATTAACCTTTCATCAACATTTGAACCACTTTGTTCTTCAAATTACAAGTTTTAGATGACTCAAAGTAATTTTCATATTTTTATTGTGTCATCATTTCCATCATTATCATCTCCATTATTTGTTACATTTTTTTATAGCTTTCCCTTTTCTGTTATTTGTTATTGGCATTGCTCACTTTTTTCTTTAGTTATCCCCTTTTAAATTAAACAACTAAATTCTTAAATACTTCCAACTCTTCATCATCTAAACTTGAATCAAAATTCTCTCTAATCCTTACACTAAAAAAGCATTATCTTCTTCCTTATGTAGAGTAACTGCACTATCACTTACATTAACAAGATATTTCTTAATTGCATCTTCATTTATAGACTGTATGATAGTGGACTAAATAACATTGATAGGGGCATCAGATACAATTTCCAATAATAACATCATCAAAACATTTAACACTAACTTCAACTTCCACATTTTGTACTAAACTTGGTAAATTGGATCCATAATTAATATAGAACTCCATCAGTTTAGGTTTTATAATGAGCTTAAATTTCTTTGACTCATAAGCATCACACTCTTTCTTATCTCCATCAACCCATTTTTGAGACTAACACTTGGAATCCTATAAATAATCTTATTTTCTTTGGTTCCTTTAACATCTTTAGTAAGCACCCTCTCTATGTCCCAATAACAAAACCTATCAATTTCTATGTCCAACTTTTGAAATCTCCACTCACAAATTCCACATCTTCCCTATAAATATATAAAACATAGCTAATTTCTTAACTTAACCATCCATCTTTATTGATCTACATACAAATATCAATATTGCATTTAAGTATAAAGTTAATGAATTAAAGACAAGCACTTTATTCATGCAGCGCAAACACAAGCTTAAACCATATATATTCCACATATACCAGATAATACTTCTATAAATTAAAATAAGGAAGAATCAACCAAACAACAGACATGGATAATAAATACTGTCTAATTTAAACTTGCTTTAATAACAAAATGAAACACTCAATGTAAAGAGAAAATATAACTATTTTTTTTACTAATATCTTGAAAATTTATAGAGGTAACATGTGTATAGGACATTTAGTATATAATAATAAAATGATTCCTATCCTATAGACAGAATATTTTTAATTAATAATGTTAAGTTTTCTAGCCTTCATGGTATGCATAATTTTAAAAAGCTAAGTAAATCTTGCTATTAGCGACTAAAAAAAGGTTACAAAAGCATCAAGCTACACCTTATAATCACATTATAACGTGAAACAAAGAAAAGAAGGCAGTTTTTTTTCTTTGTCATATCTTGTTTCTTAACCTATATTGCATATTGGTGCCTGACATTTAAAGAATCTGAATGATTAGTAATTGTGTCATGTGAATTCATCTAAAGGGTGTATAAATATACATCAGATCTTAACAGAATATACATAAGATATACATAAATCCAGGATTCAGTTACAGCAAGGAAGACTTAATCTACGTCCATAACTGATTGTTCTATTATGCCCTCGCAAGATGAGATCGCGACCAGCGATGCACATCTTGGACCTTAGTTGTTCAAATTTGCTCCGTGAAAGTGCTTTTGTTAGAGCGTCGGCAATTTGGTCATTTGTGGATATATGAGATACCTGAAGAGATTGTTGCTGAACGAATTCATGGACGAAATGATAGTCTAAAGAGAGATGTTTCATCCGTGAATGGAACACAGGATTGGAACTCATGTAGGTGGCACCCAAATTGTCGCAGTAGATACGTGGTGTAGTGGAAATGGAATATGAAGTTCATGAAGTAGGTTGCGAATCCATACTATTTCAGCAGCTGTATTGGCCACAGCTCTATATTCGACTTCAATTAAGGAGCGAACAACAGTTCGTTGGCGTTTAGAACTCCATGAAATAGGATTACCACCAAGATAGATAACATATGCAGAGGTGGCGAGTTTGGTATCGGCATCCCCGCCACAATCATCATCGTTGTAGGCATGAAGTGAAAGTTATCTTGGTCGAGACAAAGATAGACCGAAGTTATGAGTATGTTTGAGGTAACGAAGAGTTCTTTTCAGCTGTAGAAAATGCAGCTCAAAAGGCTTGTGCATAAATTGTGACAATTTATTTATCGAAAAACTGAGGTCCCGATCTTGTCAAGGTGACATATTGAAGTGCACACAAAATGCTTCTGTACAAAGTTGCATCTGTCGATGCCGAACCATCGTCCAATTTAAGTGTAGTCGAAGTGCATAGAGGAGTGGTACACGGACTGCAATCTGCCATACGGAAACGAATTAATAAGTCATATATATAACGCTGTTGGGAAAGGAACAAACCTCCTACTGTAGGAATAATTTCCATTCCAAGAAAGTAAGTTGGAAAGCCTATATTTTTTTATCTAGAAACGACCAAAAATAGCTGCCAAGAACCGATCTAGATGAGAGGTGGAGTTACCCATGAGAAGAAGATCATCAACATTTACCAAAAAGTACATTATTATCCCGTCTTGATGAAACACAAATAGAGAGGAGTCACTTCGACTTGTAACAAAGCAGTATTGGAGAAGGAAGCAACAGAGTTCCTGATACCATGCCCTTGGCACCTGCTTAAGACCATAGATAGCTTTATGTAACTTACAAACATAAGTAGGACGGGTTGAATCAACAAAGCCTGGCGGTTGCCTCATAAAGACTGTCTCAGAAAGCTGTCCCTGAAGGAAAGCATTATTAATGTCCATCTGGTGTAACGCCTAAGAATTTGCCAGTGCCAATGAATGTACAATTTTAATTGTTTGATGCTTTGCCACTGTTGAAAATGTTTTGTTGTAATCAATGCTAGAACATTGGCTATAGCCTTTAGCAACAAGACGTGATTTGTAACGCGCAATTGATCCATCAAGATTGCGCTTTGTTCGAAATATCCACATACAACCAATAACATTACGAGCCTCATTAGCCGGTACCAAAGTCCAAGTGTGGTTTCTTGTCAGTGCTTCATATTCAGAATTAGCAGAGTCACGCCATTGAGGAATTTTTAAGGCTTGGGTAATGGTACGAGGTTTATCTATGTTGGCTAAGGGATGTTTAGTTGCAGTGAAAGATTTTGGTTTGAATATTTTGTTTATACCACGAGTTACCATGGAGTGGGTGCATTGCGGCAGATTAGGGGGTGCAAGGGATAACGTGGTTTCAGGTGAGTCAGGGGATAATGTGGTTTCAGGTGGGTCTGGTCGAGTTGCAGATAAGATAGGTGGCTCTGGGCAGGGTAACTGCTGGGCTGTAGGTGAGACGATAGGAGGCTGATGCGAGGTATGGGATGTTGAATGGGTAGGTAAGAAGGTCGGGCAGTCAGCAAAAGAGCTGGGCGAAGATGCAGGTGCTGCAGTTGTGACCGGTGCTACCCCATTGGACTGTGCCAAGCGATCTGTAGAAATTAATAGATGAGTGAACGAAGGTGCAGGTGAGGCAGTAGTGGGTGGGGTAGACTAAGAGGAGATCAAAGATGAGTACGGAAATTGATCGTCGACAAATATGACATGACGTGAGGAATAAATTTGGTTCAAAGTCGGGTCTAAGCATAGGTAAGCAAACTGAGTGAGCGAGTAACCTAGAAAGATGCAAGGTTTGGACCTAGGTTCAAGTTTGTGAGAAGTGTATGGTCACAACCAAGGAAAGTAGAGACAGCCGAAGGAATGAAGATGCTTGTAGGTGGGTGTGTGATCAAAGAGTGTTTAAAAAGGTGTAAGCATTTTTAAAATTGGTGTAGGCATACGGTTTATAAGGTAGACGGAGGTAAGAAACGCATATGACCACAACAAAGATGGAAGCCCAATATGATGTAAGAGAGCCCTGCAGTTTCGACAATATGTCAATGTCGCCTTTCAGAAGAACCATTTAATTCTGGTGTGTAGGGAGGACTAGTAAGATGGGTAATATCATGACTCGACAGAAAAGGTTTAAGTTTAATAAATTCCCCACAATTATCAGTGTACAGGTTTTGATAGACGCATTGAAAAACTTCTCGACAACACGTTTGAACTTTTCGAAAATAATCAATACATTTGATTTAAACTTAAGCGGATAGAGCCAAATATATTTTGTGTATGAATCAACAAAAATCATATAATATTTAAAACCGTCAAAAGAAGAAATTGGAGTTGGACCCTATACATCGGCAAAAATAACTTCAAGAGGTTTGGAACAATTTAAATGCTGAATGGAAAAAGGCAACTTATGACTTTTTGCATATTGACATGAGACACAAAAATCAGAAGTTATTGGACTAGACTTGAATTTAAGACGCGAGTGTAAAAATTGCAACACTTTATTGGCAGGATGTCCTAAGATGTGATGAAGGGTGGTAGATGAAGGAACTCGAACATGAAAGGCGGTCAGTTTCTTGGAGTGAAGTGACAGGTTGCAAAGATCACTGGGGCATCGTCCTGTGAGGAGCACCGATCTCGTTCGCAGATCCTTCACCTGAAAGTGATCAGGAAACAATTCAATAGAGAAGTTATTCCGTGTACAAAGGCGCTTGATAGATATTAAATTACTGCTAACATTTGGCACATGAAGAACACGATCAAAAACAACAAGTTTTGAGGTAGTAGAAAGAGCGAAACTACCGGTGTTTGCTATGTAGGAAAATCCCAGTGTGTACAACACATGTACACGGTGCGGAAAAATAAAACTTTTTGTTCCGGGACCTTCCCGAAAGCCAGGATCCATGTGTGTATATAACATAGTCAAACCATAACGACCAAAAGAGACCGTCTCTAACGGTATCCACGCAGAGATCGGAGAACCTAACCGGGGCAAAC
>JAOSBK010000204.1:7756985-7783764 GCA_027568895.1 Erythroxylum shatona
AAATTGCCCTTAATGAGTTTAATTCACCTACTAACCAAATTGAATTATGAAAACATTCCACAACTATCACATCATCAAATTGATCGTAAAATACTCTAATTAGGTTCAATGCTTATTGATTTGATGCTTTAAAAAAATTTTGAATGGGAAAATCATCAATAACCATTATTTCCAAAAAGGGCATTTTAGTCCTAAACTTTCAGAACTCCCGAAATCTATCCGACTGGACATATTTTTGGTTCTTTTTAGTTTCATTAGACTCTAATACTTATTCCAGATATTTTTCAATTTTTTCTTCAGTGTTGGATCTCCAAAAATCAATATTCATCTAAAAATACTATTCATCGAAAATAAAACTTTATATTCAATGAAAGGAAAACTTAGAGGTTTTACACTAGGAGCTTGTTTGAGATCATAAAGAGCTTCGTGAAATTGACAAACATAAGAGGGATGGTGAGGACCCTAAAATCCAAAAGGATGAGTCATAAAAACAGGTTTTTGAAAATGACAATGAAAACAAGCATTATTGATGTCAAATTAATAGACTGATCAGTTTTGGGAGAGAGTAATAGTAAGGATAATGTGAATGGTGGTGGGTTTGACAATAGGGTGAAATGTATCTATAAACTCAATTCCTAAAGCTTGGTGATAACCTTTGATCACAAGATGAGCATTGTAGTGGTCAAGAGTACCATCAAGATTCCTCTTGATATAAAAAATCCTATTTACAACTGACAACATTTGCATTGGAAGGTGGAAGGATAAGAGTCCATGTTTGATTTCGATGAAGAGTATTGAACTCATTAAGCATAGGTTGGCGCTAATGAAAAATTTTGTTTTCTTAGGTGAATGAAGTAGGGTTAAGTGAGGTAGTGAGAGTGGAATATGTAATATAGTCAAGAAAAGGTGCAAGAGATACAAGTGTGATCATGTATGCAAGTGATTAGAGGGTGAGAATGGAGTATAGAGGAAGAGGAAGTAGCAGAAGAAGAGAAAGTGTTAGATGTACTAAAGGCTGAAGCTAGTAGAGATAATGTGATTGTGGATGGAGAAATGGAATAAGCAAGTGTAGAATGTTTGGCAAAATGAAAATCAGTTTCAAGGAAACGAACATTGTGAGAGATATAAATTTTGAAGTTTTGAGTGTCAAAACAACAATAACCTTTATAGTGAGAGGAATAAGCAATAAAAACACATAATGTGGATTTAGAAGTGAGCTTGCTAGGACGAGTAGATCCCAAAAAAGGAAAGTAAGTAAAGCCAAATACCAAAGGTGAGAAAGGGAGGGTTTAGTGTGAAAAAGAAGTTCATGGGGTGACTTGTTGTGAAGAACATAAGTTCATAACAAATTGATAAGGTATGTAGCAGTATAAAAGTCATTGTATCAAAAGTATTTAGGGAGAGAGGCATGAATAAGGAGGGTGAGGCTAGTATTTTTAATGTAACATATTTTGTGTTTTTTAAGACCATTTTGTTGAGGAATACAAGGACAAGAGATATGATAGGTAATGTCATAGATTGCAAGATAATGAGCAAAGTTCCTATTGATGAGTTGAGAAGCTTCATCAAAATAAAATTTTTTATGGTGGTAGAGAAAACATTTTCAATATGAGTTTTGAAAAGTTAAAACTGAGAAAATGTTTTAAACTTATGAGTTTGAGGTAAGATCCATATGTAGCAACTAAAGTTATCAATAAAAATAATAAATTATCAATTACAAAAAAGAGATAGGGATAGTGAGAGTCCCCAAGTGTCACAATGAATAAGTTGAAGGGGTGTATTTGAGACTTGAGTAAATAATGGAAATAGAAGTTTAATGCATTTTCCTAAAAGATAGGAAGTAAAATTATGTAAAATTTGTTATTTCCTATACAAGATAGAAGATAAACTAAACAAAGTGGTAAAACAGGGATGTCTAAGTCCTTGATGTCATAAGGACATCAAACCAAAGGTGACTATAAGAGCAAGCGGATTACTAAAGTGGATTGAAACTTTCAAAGAATAAAGATTATTATGGATAGAACCTACAAGTAGCAGTATCTTAATTTTTAGATCCTTTACAACGTAACCAAAAGGGTTTAACTTAGTAAGAAATGAGTTATCTTGAACAAATTTGGCAACAAAAAGAAGATTAATAGTATGACGTGGAACAACTAAAGCATCATTAAGACAAAGTGGATGAGTATGAGATTAAAGAGTGAGATTAGTAGTAGAAGAAATTGGAAGTTTTAACCATTACTAATAATAACTTGGTTGGATCTAATATATGAAGTTGTAGAGTCGAGGAATTGAGAATTAGGCGTCATGTGGGAAGTGAAACCAATATCAGGAAGCCATTCAATAATATTGTTGAAGATAATAGGGAAGTTATCAGGTGAAGCTTGGATATTTAAGGTAGTAAAGGTTGTATAAATTGTTTTGGAATCAGATAGATGTGAAAGAGGATAGTGAGCAGCTATCACTAAGTAGGAAATTTTGTGTGATAATTGCGCTAGTAAAATTGTGAAAATTGGTGAATAGGCCTAGTGAGTGTTTGTAGAGAAATAATGGGATGAAGGCTAGAATTAGGCTTGTGATCCATAGTTAGAATTAATAGGCCCATATGAAGTAGTAGAATTAAATGGGCTAGGACCTATATTGTAGCTCGGGTTAGGATGATGGAAATTTCATCCCTTTGGTCTCCTAGGTGTGTCACGACTATTGAAGTAATGTAAGGAGCATCCTAGCAATGAGAGTTACATTATGCAGGAGCATGATAAGAGAGAAGTATAGATGGCAGTAGGCAAGGCCAGGGCTGGGCTGGCAACATTTGACATGAGACTGGTCAACCTGATTTATTTTTTGAAAATAAATTTAAATTGATATCGTTTTTGGCAAAACAATGTCATTTTGTCACTAGCTGTTAAGCCTCAGGCTTGTTGATTTGGGGTCAGGTCAGGTTAGGTTGGGCCAGGGCCTAATTGTCAAGCCTATAGAGTAGTCTATACTGGTGAATAAGAAGTTTTACGTGAAGGTCACTGAAGGTGATGAGTGACTCACAGTGTTCCATGGCAGTGATAAAAAATCCCTAATATGGTAGGAGTTCATTTAGGTTGAAGAGGACAAGATCTTCGGAAAAAAAAAATGATGGTTGAAAGCTTGTGTATATTGGTTGAGACCAATGTGAAGAAATTTAGTGATATGTCTCTCTTTTTTAAGGTATGAAGCTTCCATCACACAAAAGAGTGTTAGGAGCTCAACTGTTGCATGAGGTGGTTCTCTAGCTTAGTCTAGAGATCATTAGGTATGTGAGAGCTGAGGACCAGCATTGCGATGGAGTTTGAGAAAGATGTTATCAGAAAGTAATAGAACAACTTATCAAACTTCTTCCATTTGACATAATTTAGAGATGTAGAGCATCATTGGGTGGAAAAACAATACCATCAACATAGCTTAAGAGGTTTGATGTAATGAGAATTGCTTAAATTTGATTTTGCTAGATGAGTTAATTTGAAGAATTTAATTGTCTAATCTAAAAATTGGTGATGTGATTGAATGATAGTTTGAAAGAATTGTGTTTTGAAAGAATTGTGTTTTGACATTGTGTACTGTGTAATTTTATATGTGCACGTGTGTTTTCTGAATTTGTTGGATGACTGTGTTTATGCCTTTATGGTATTTTAAAATGGGAATTATTTTTTAGTTTTGTTGGACGAGCGTGTTTATGGTATTTTAGGAAGGAATATGGGTTAGTTTGATGACTCTGATATTATAATGGAATGCACAAATATAATAAAAAGAATATGCATTTGTTATTCACTGATATATTTTATGGAGTTTTTATAATATTTATACACAGTGTATGCATGTATCTAATAAGATGATATACAATAAAAATATAAAGTTTATCTAATAATAATTATATGTATCGAAGTTAATAAAGTAGTTGAGTCAATTAAAAAGACAATCTTTTTATATGATAAAAGATGAATCATCTCATTTATATGTTTAGTAATTAATTCAAAATCCTTTCATATAGGTTTTGTCCTCGTAGGAAAATATTTATTTAGTTTTAATTTGTTTAAAGAAGTTTTATAAAATCAATTAAATAAGTTCTTGAATTCAATAATTAATTAAATAAGTTCTTCTTAATACTTTTTGTACTCAAAACTTAATTGCAATTAATTTGCATATGAAGTTTCAGATTAATAAAACATTATGAAATTAATCTTGTTATTTTACCTAAACAACAACATAAGAAAGGACATTTAACAAAATGAATCATGTTATATATAATCAGATCCAGAGATTTTTATAGTAATTGACATTATTTTCTAAAACTTCAGAGGCTTTAAGGTCACACTAGAGAGCAGAGTATGATTGTTTTCTACCAGTAATCTCAACGAGCTTATTGAGTCCCGCTATAACTAAAAGATACATTCATATTAAACCCAACAAGTAAACAAAATGATAGGTTATTTTTGTCTGTAATCAATCTTTTTTATGTAAGAATCTCACTATCCAAGTGAAGTGTTGAAACACTTTTAGTTTACTTGAAGGGATGGTCAATTTATATTTCAATATGTATACTAATTATATTGTGATGGGTTTTGGAAGTTGCATTCCGGGAATCCTTTAACCGTACGTGGCAGGATTGATATCACTTGTTGAAAAAAGAAAGAATTGAAAGCTTCTTTTGCATTTTAAACGAAATGATGGTGAAGTGACATTCAGGAGTTGGAAGTTTAAAAAAGAAGGAATTAGCATGCACGTTAAGTAAAGTGGTTTTGCTACTCATTTTCTGGCCGCTTTCCCTTGCATATGAAGTCTCAAGCTGAATAGCCCTACTTGATTAAACTAATCTTTAGTTTACTCTCTCTCTCTCTCTTTTTCACGAGGTATTCTAAGAAGGTCTTAATTATAAAAAAATACTTTTAAACCATTCACATTCAGACTAATTCCCGCTCGAACCGGATAGATCCCTTACAGAAGGTAAAGCTCTAGTCTCAAGTTTTAAATGGCTGCATACATGAAGGAGGTTCAAACCCACAATCTCATTTAAGCCAAAAAAACTCCTTACCAACTCACCTGCGGCTTGAAGTTTTTAGTTTTCTCTTTTAATATACAGATTGATCATGGGTTGGTTCGAGTGATCACTCCTCAAAGGGATGATATACAAAAGTGGGCTCAGCCATACTAACCAAGGAAAGGACTAAAGCCTATCTCTCGTTTCGTTTGTTAAGCTAAGACCAAAATATACTCATCAAGGGAAAGAGAAGAGTCTCTCACTCTTTGGTTAACAAAAATTAGCAAAAGGGTACACAATATGATGGTTAATTCACACACCAACAACAAATGGAAGAGGGGATACCTTTATCTAAACTCCATCCGTCTTTACCGACCCTTTAGCTTAGTTCGTTACTGCATTTACAATGATGATGTTAAATTGGGCCCTCGATTGTAAATACGACCATAGAGCGTACTAGATTTCAATTATAGGCCCAAGATCCTCGATTGATGTACAAACTTTATGAGAAATTCTAGTATTGGAGATCTTGAGTTCAAGTCTCCAAATGTTCTTTAAAATTTCGTACTAATTGACTTCGGGATTTTGTACTACTTAAGGAGGATACTAATTATGTCAAACTTTATAATTTAATTTTAAATCTTGAATGATTAAAATTTTTTATAGGTAATCAAACTAAATTCAAATATTGCATGCTAGAAAATTAATAATTAAAAACTTTATAAAAGATACAATACTCTCGTGTAGATTAAATAATTTAATCTTTTTTAATTCTTAGAAGTATAAGAAAAATCCTAATAATTTTTACGTTTTTGAGAAAAGCTCTTCTCTTAAATTTTTGTTGAAAAATAATAACCAAAGAGTAGTAATATAAATATCAAACATGAACCATTTTAATGCTAATGACATACCGACTAGACTTAGTTCTTAAAATTGACCGGAACTAAGTAAAATTGATTTAAATTAATAATTTAAAACTTGAGTATTATATCAACAATATTTAATTGATTGACATGTGATGTCACATATATTTGATCTTTAAGAAAGATACTTTATAAAAAATAAAATTTATAAAACTATTTTTTATTTAAGAAATTAAACATTTTTAAAAATCAATTAAATTACAATCAAGCCATTATCTCTAACCGTATAAAAAAAGTATACATGCACATTTGATTTGATGGCTGATGACAAAAGAATTATCTGATTGTGAAGACAATAAAACCTCTTGAGATCCTTTGTCAAGCATCTCTGTATCTCATATATTCAAGTCATTTATTTGAGTCAAATGGATGGCTTGAATGCATGAGATACAAAAAAATTCGGGTAATTAGAGACAAAAGAATAGGTCCAATAAAACGCCCACAAGAATCAAAAGGAGAAGAGTTAACAACGACCAACGCGTGTCAGAATTTGAAAGCAGGCACACTTGGGTTGATAATATGTTCACTTGACGCCGTCCAACGTGTACAAAGAATCCAACAAGTGTGATCCGCACTAATATGCTGTGCAACGTGGGCATCCTATTCTAGAATTAGATAATGAGGTAAGATGCAAAGAAAGTACCATTGAAAAGCTGCCTTTACAATCATGATGTTTTATCTTGGGTTTTTAAGTCATACCATGTGAATGGAAAATGTGAGTCACCTCTTTGTCATGCCATGAGATAACTTATTAGTCGTGATCCAATCCGGCTGGAACTAAAACTCAGACTCGATGAGACCTCATCATTTGAGTTCTGGCGCCGCTATCTTCTAAATACTGTGGGCTTTTCTTCAACGTACTAAGCAATGTGTAGCTTTTACCATTCTGCTGTACATGTAAATAAAAAATATGTCATGTTTATATGTAATTACCTAGAATACATTTTCTTTAATTTATCATTTTTAATTACCCAATTGGCCACTCATTAATAAAATGATTTTACAGAATTTCTATGGGACATAGTATTTTTCTATTAATTATTGGTATGGAGTGCATTTGAAGCTGTCTCTTCTTTTTACCTTATGGATAAGATCATATGTATTCATGCATGTCTCTGTCAGTGCTCTTATTGGGAAAGAAAGGCCAACAAATGAACAGTTCTGCCAAAAGTCAACAATTCGCCAAAGGTTCGCTCAAAATTTCCAGAGAACCTCAGGTATACGAAAACAGCAGCATGACGATGCCTGCTGTCTATGTATGCTCAAGTTACGGCTCAAGGCAGAACCTGTCAACTACTCTAGAATGATACTGAGTGGAAATGATACCCACACTCTAGATGATGATGATGATTAAGACATTTTTGTATCGTCTGCGTAATTACTTTAATTTGAAAAGTTCTGGAATGGATAAGAGTCTGGAAGACTTGTCAATGGTTGTCGAACATCTAGCAAAACCAGTCGTCGTGTCTCGCTCGATCGTTATGGAATATACAATGAATTATATTGAGTGTAGTTTCTGTCTTCTTAATGTTTAGTTAATATGTGGCAGGTACGATTTTTATTAGGTTAGGTAAGGAAGTCCAAGAATGCTACCCAGCCTTTCACTCTCAAAACCCAAGAATGTTCTTGCTGTACCTAGATTGTCCGAGTGATATACAGAAATTTCTCAGGTAACATTTTTTCAAGTATAAAATTAAAGGTTTCAATGATCACTTCATCTGAATTTTAAATTATCAATTTGGTCAATAATTTATTAAACATGTACTTAAAGATTCTCACTTCACTGTAAACGTTTTTTCTTCTAACTATTTGCTTGCCTTGCCATAGAAATTACATGTATATAATGTGATGTGGAAATTTTTACCAGCGCCCACAATATAATTCTTACAGTTTTGAGGTTTAGCATTCAACGACTCCGCATGACTTTAGCCTGAATAGTCTCTTTCCCTTGCACTTGGTCTTTAAATTGACACCCATGCATTCACTAGAGAAGACTATACTATTCAAATTTCAAACTACAGCAGCTTTCTCCTTCTGATAAATGAATCGTTCACGCAAGCCAATATTGATGGAAATGCATTCCACACAACAGTACAATCCAAACTTGACCTTGTATGGTGGACCTGAAAAGTCTTGGTGCGTTCATATACATCCGAATCATACACCACTCCATTAACTCTTTATTTGATTTTTTCAAATTTGATATACGTACCTAACCAAATTAATTGAATTCAGTTTCCAACTATACTAGAATTTTCTCTGCTTCTGTCATTAATTTTAAGAGTAAATGTATACCTTTTATTATTATTATTATTAAAGGTAAGCTTTGGAACAACCGATAATATTACTCGTTTGTAATAAAAAAAAGGGCACGGATAGGAGAAACAGAACCAGGGAAGGCTGCGCGTACAATTGATGTCCGTCCCTTAATCCTAAGGATTATTTTACATTTCCTCTTCCAATTAAATTTGAATTTGTCATAGTCGTGTATTCTAGACAGGCAACGGCCATGCTACATTAAATACTTAGGATTATGGTGCATTAATTTAATAAGCTGATAAGGAACATCATGCATATATTGGTCCCTAGCTTAAATTATCTTTCAACCAATAGCATTCAAACACGAAGCTCTTAAGATAATTTTTTAAAATTCATAATCTATAAATTACCGAGTTATTTGTTGAATATATAAATTTAAGTACATACTAAATAATTTATTAAATATTTATGAAAGGGACTATACTACTACTAATTTCGAGACTGTTTATGCTACATTGAGTGTGTACAGAACGTGATACCTCTGTATAAGGGTTATTAATTATAAGTATTCCATGTAACCTTGAAAAGAAAGGTGTACAAATAACAATAGATAATTGAAGAGCAACAACCTCCACATGGGAGGGTATCCAAGAAAAGTTGAAGATCCAATGTCTTCTAATAATTTATACACAAAGCAGGGTCGGTCTGGTAACTTTATACGTCATTGTTTAATGATATGGGTGTATATATTTGAAAACGGAACAAGAAGCAGACAAAAAGACAATAAATTCTCATGTCGTGTGCGGGAGATGCACATATTTTCCACATCATGTGAGGCCCATCATTTCAAACCTCATCCTATTTATTGTAAATCCACTAGTCTCTTCCGCGAAAATTACTAATCTTTTGGATATCATATTGAAAGAGAAGTTAAAATAAAATTCTCATATAACATTATTTCCTCATTCATCAATATTCAAATTTTAGAAGGCGAGTGTGTTAAAATTTTAGCATATAGTGTAACTTTAATACACAAACAAAAAAAGTAAACTAAAATACCATAACATGTTTTGTCTAATAATATTAGTATGTTTTTAGGAATTATATTTTATTCAACGCAACCTAATGATATGAAAAGATATTAATTATAGTATACTTACCGTTGAAATCACTTATTGATTGGGTTAGCATACATTAACAAACCCGAAGAAGCAGGCAGAATGGGGACACTATAAGCCTAATTATTATTCCGGATGTTGATAACTTTACTTCTGTTAATTGTCTCTTTCTTTGATGTTACGATGATTAGTTTTATGGCACGTATCATGTTGGAGAGGCTAGATCTAAGCCTTATTTGACGCTACTTAACTTTGATAAATGTGTAGTTACAAGTGTTTGTAATAATTTATAGGTAATGGGTAAACCGTTAAGAATGGACCATCGTAAAAAATAGAAGAGAGACAAAATAGACACGAAGTCAAAAATAGATCCTGATTTGGATACCTTCCCTTCTCTTGCCCAGGCAGAGAGCCAGGTCAAGTAGTCTGAACTTGGGAGTTTAGTTTCTGCAGATATTAAAAAAAAGGAACAAGTGGAAATGGATTCACTTGCGTTGCGCCAGCTCCTCTCTTCATCGACCAACCGCACGTAGGCGATCCACCTTATTGTAGCACACATTCACGCACTATTTACTTGCAACTGAACTGTTGTCTATCGGTATGTTTATCGAGAGAGTAACAAATGTGCTGACTGACTAGTAACTCAGGCTCAGAGACGGATTCATATGGGGCCCAGTGCACCACTGGGCCCCCCAAACTTTTTTAAAAAATTAAAAATTAAATATTTTGAACTTTTAAAAAATATTAAATATTAAATATTTTTAATATATATATATATATATATATATATATAATGATAAAATTATTTGGAGCCCTGTAGTACGTTGGGCCCCTCAAGATTTAAAAAAAATAAATTTTTAGGCTCTCCTATTTTAATTTCTTGGCTCCGTCACTGCTTAGGCTGATCATAGTCCATTTGACGTAACCTATTTTGATGTAGCACCTACCGAGTGCCAACGTATTCTTCTTGCGAATATATCAGGGATCAATATCTATTTTGTAACCTGCTTTAGCAGCTTCTTTTTAATTAAAAAAAAAAAGAAACAAGTGGTTGCTGAGGGCAACGAAATTGCCAGTGAAAATAGGACGTATCTTCCAACGTTTTTAAAGTTAAGCGTTAGTTAGTTCTTATCACTCAACCCAATCTTTTCGTCTAGCCTTACAAAGCAATCATGATTTCTTGTTAGAAGGGCATGCTTCTTTGGTACGTCAGAAAGCAAGTGAGAGTTAGTTATTAATTAAAACTCAATTCATTTTTTTTTGTTTTCTTTGGATTTCGTAGTTTAGGTATGTCAAAAAATAGCGAAGTTTTGTCCCATATGAAGCTTTGATTAAAACTTTTCATTAGAATCTAGCACTAGTGTGTACAAATTAAGTGAAAAAATATTAGCAATTAATGAAGATGAGAATCAAAATATTATTAAACTAAAGACATCATGAATTCTTAAAATTGTATATTTTGTAACGCCTACTGTGGATTATCCTACTACATTTGAGTTTTTATTAATAGTTTTTAAAAATATAAACTAATTTTTCTATTAATTAAAGGTAAGATTACGTATTACTAAAATTTTTCAAATTTTAAGTATCAAAATAATTTCTGTTAGAATGTTGTTATTATTGTTGTTGTTGCTATTTTAACAAATATAAAAGTCCCATGCCATTAAAACTTTAATCCATTAAAATTTATTTTAAATGTTTGAAAGTATTAGACTTGAATTTGAATACTCTAAAACATTAATATTCAAATTATATCATGATGATAATCTCAAAGTTTAAATTGACTTTTTATTATTTTGGTGTAATTCAAAAATTATTCGCTGTAAGTTTTGATTATAAAAAAATTGAGCAAGTAATTGAGAGAACACATTAATAATAAGCCTTCTAGACCAAGTAACGTGGGGGGGCAAACAAATTATGTTCATCATCCACGAGGCGATAGAGTCGAGAATAAGTTAACAATGTGAACAGTAGTCCAGTTAATAGGGTGGTTTTCTACCTTCCCAACTACAAAGTAAAGGCAGCAAATACTGTCACACGTGCTCATGTTCTCCTAAGTCAGCGTGCAACTCCAAACACAGCATTTCACTTCTAAATCTGTCGGAGGACGTGAACGTTTTTTAGTATTGTTTATTAGCCTTTCTCCTCCCCGTGCGTGTGGACCTTGCCAACAATGGAAAGAAAGAAATAAGAGAAATACGCGCCTACTGTACGCACACGTATGTAACACACGTACGTCTCAGAATTCTTAAAAGTCACCTCACCAGTACTCTGGCCCTTTTCTTCTTTGTACACGACAACGAGTCAAATCTTATACTTCGTTCAAATTAATGAATAAACAAAACTTAGGCGAGAGAACATAATTTAATATGAACTAAAACCTAATTATATATGCTCAAAGGCAATTCATGTTTCAACGTAATTAATAAAACCATAGCAATAATTGAAAACTAAAATAATAATTTTTAAGAAATAGAGATTAGCTAGGTTTTGGTGCATCTTTCTGTATATTAGTTGTATAACATAAATGGTTACAACGTTCTCAATGGTTAATTGCATGCTGAACTACTCCCCTATGTAACTTTGATTAAAAAAAGAGTAAAAACATGAAACGATCCATGCTTGTTAGGAAACGACAGAGAAACTGGGGCAAATAAGGGCAGACGCGTAGGACTTGCGTTGCTTCCTAGTTACTACCTGTTGTAACCAAGAAAGCGAGGGATGTATATAAATCCATGTTTCTCATCATAAAATTAAGACTTCGTCTACTTCTTTGTCTCTTCATCATTAGCTTTAACGCATCCACGGTGTTAGTTAAGTACATCATATAGGACCCTTCTTTTTCTCTATATATAGCTTCCCTCATTCTTCATCCTCTTCCATCTCTTTCACTCATATTCTTCATATCCAGTTTCCTTATAGCTTATCTACACATATCTAAACCTTTCTTCATCTCTAATCAATCTGAGGGTGTTGATATATATAATATTATTCATCTCTACCTGGGTTGTATGCATAGTGGACCAGACGGACAAGTGATTTGTTCTATATTGGTTAAATTTGTTTGGTAAAGAGGATCGTGCTCAATCCTTTTTGAACAAGAATTTTTAGAAGATATGGCATGTTTGGTGGCTCGCACAGGGAGACAGTTGCAGAGATACGATAACATGGGTCGTCGCCAAGTTGTTGGGTGAGAACTTGAATTTCTTCTCGTTTCTTGGAGTTTTGTCATTTAGATTTGTGTTCAGAATTAGCCAAGAGATGAGTGGCTTTCCCATAAACCTTCTTCTGACTGAGGCCTCGGTCTCTTTCTGTAATATTAATATTGTTGCCAATCTTCCATATTATGCATACAACATGCCTTACTTCGCTACAAACTCATTTTCTTGATTTTTGTTCAACTTGCAGATGCATTCCGTATAGATACAAGATATGCAGCGACGGGTCTGTCAGTGATGAATTGGAGGTTCTCGTTATCACTTCTCAGAAGGGTAGTGGAGGAATGATGTTCCCTAAGGTAATCCAGATACGTTCTATAGCTTGTATTAATCAAAACCACGGGCACACGTATTGATATTTTAGTGTATTAACATATATATCCTTATCTCGTGATCAGGGTGGGTGGGAACTTGATGAATCTGTTGAGCAAGCAGCCTCCAGAGAGTCACTTGAAGAAGCTGGAGTTCTTGGCAAAGTCGAGGTTAGTGTCCATTCACAACATACCCTTGAATAGGTTGTTTCATATTGTAACACAGGTATAGCCATGGCTAATTTCATTCCGTTTTTCTAATGTGGTTTTCTCATGCAAACGACAGGTAAAACTTGGCAAGTGGAGCTTTTTAAGCAAAAGGACCGGTACATTTTACGAAGGCTACATGTTCCCTTTACTTGTGACGGAGCAACTTGATATCTGGCCAGAGAAGAACATGAGACAAAGAATTTGGGTACGCTAGCTAGCTGCTGCTTGACACTTTCTAATTTGCACAAAAGAAATGACTAATTACTTTGTCACAGTAACCGAATGCTAATAAACGTGAAACTATGTATTAATCAGATGACGGTAGAGGAAGCTCGGGAAGCTTGTAGACATTTGTGGATGAAGGAAGCGTTGGACATATTCGTTGAGAGGCTTACAGCTCTACAACTGCAACAGGAAGACAATGTATTGTAATCTTGCCCTTTGAGCTCCAAAAAGATTTCAACAGCATGTACATAACAATATATAAACGGAACCTCCAAGTCGTCAGAGGAGAGAAACAGACTGCAGAACTGCTTAAGAGCCGAGTGAAATGTATTGAGGACACGGTTGTAGAAACAGAAGTTTCATGTTTGATTGATGAAAATTTCACATTTTCTTGAAGCTGCTTTGTACCCAATTCAGGAGATCAAATGAAAAGAATGTCACAGTGCTCATGTTTCCTGTCTTTTCCTATCATGTCTACCGTTAGAATCATATACAAGTAATTTACGGCCTCATGTAAGAACTTGGATTAAATGGTTTATAAACATGCTGTCAAAATGTTACTGACTTAAGAGGTTTGAACTCAAAAGTTGTGCTATCCTTAGACATAAAAGCTCTTATCCAATTATAGACGTAAAAGCATTATCCGGGTATGGAAACTTACATTCTGTCCGTTTCAATATTTGTCAAGGTGATGGAAGAGCATCAGGAAAGTAAGGGCTGGAAAAGCTCTCCATGAGCAAAATTAAGATGTAGAAAGCATCTTTTAATTACCAAAAGAAGTAAGACTTCTTTTCTTTTCTTTTCTTTGTAACAAAAGACTCGAATAAGCATCTCCTTCTCTAGTCCACTAATGCCTAACTGAAATTAAGCCATATTAAGAATCACATGGACAACGATATGCAGCTTATGACTCGACAATTCAAGTTGATGCCTATAGGCAAGAATCTATATCACAGTCCACAAGCACAATTAGTAAACGCCTGCATGGTTTATGATTAAGAGTTTAGGAGATTGGATATCCATGACCTGCATCAACTACTACCGCTTCCTCAAAACTTAACTAACCACAGAAACTGTCAAAAACTTTGTATATGACAATCTTAAACTCAGTGATGCATCCTCAACATTCCAGATTAAATAAGCTAGTAGCTATGCTAAACTAACAGGGATTATCTTGCAAACCAAGGCTTTGATTCTTTCAAGATGATGACCAAATCAAGTGGTAAAATAGTTAGTCAAAATTCTGGTCCGAAACAAGTGCAGAATGTTTCGTGCATCAGTACAAGTCAAAAAACACGCAGTCTTTGTATAATTAATGGCCTAGAATGAACTTAATAATGGCAGCCTTTGTCGTTGCATTGTTCTTGGCTCACCATTAGCAACTATTTTCTCAACCAATGCCGCATGGGAAACGTCATGACACAGACCGGTACCTTGTTTCGCAACGAGCTACATAAATTGCTAACCTATCTTGAATTTCATAAGAGATCAAGCACCTTAAGCTACGAAACTTCGTCTTAAGAAAAACAAAATTAAGAGTCCAGTCCTTCCCGTAGCCAAATTTGATTGATTGATGCCTAGTCATTCTCCACTTGCAGAAGGGATTACCGGTGAGCTATCCAATCTTTGTTCTTATACCAATTCTATTAATTATAAACTCATAAGATGGCCTGTAACCTAACCTGAGCATAGCCAATAGCCCACTCTTTTTGTTACGAGAGGAAGACATACAGCAAGTTCAACATTAAGAATAAGAAGATGACTCCTTCCTTGTCATCATTGTCATCAAAGTCTTTTATAGAAGTAATTAACTACTGCAGCTTTCCGCAATCCACATCATGGTTACGGACATACAATGTGGCTACAGCTTTCTTTTGAATTTTTATAGAACCAAAATCGAGTTGAGATCAACACAAAGATTTCTTTTTCTTTTGTCTTATAGGCGTACGTGACGTGAATAGTTATCTTTTTCCCTTGTCCTGCGCACTTATTTTCAAATCAGGGATACACTAGCTGTTTACATAAGAAAAGTATTGACAAAAACCTTAAACATACCGTACGTTTGTCTTTTTAATATTGTAGATTTATGTATTACAAGCAACCAACCACGTGACATAATTAATAAAATGTATTTTTTAATTCTATACATATTTATTTAATTAACAAATATATAAAATAAATTTATAGGATAAATACATTTTTACAAATGAATTTATAATGAAAACAATATTATGAAATTTATATTATATTTAAATTGTTCTTATTTGTAAATTAGAAAATGTAATACATGTTGTATTTCTTTCTTGTTATGAAGGAAATAGTTGATCTTATAAAATAAGATATGGTGATACTTAATCAAACATATAAATACTTGTTAGATAACAAGTTTCACTGAACTGACTTAACAAGAAAATTTCAAACAAATGTTATAATGATTGTATAAGTGATAATTTGACTTAATATTTCTAAAGTGCCTTATGTAAAAATTGTTATGTTTTGATACTACTTATGAAATATCTTATATGATGGTAGCTAACTGATTAATATATTATTTGTCACCTTAAAGTAATTTGTAAGAATGTTTTGTAAATGATTTGAGAAATATTTGGCTAAAGTGAAATGATATTTTGAAAACAATTTTTAAATTTTATTAAAATAATCAATTACTCAAGCTAGAGAAATAGTATGATTGGTCTTAAATAAAGTATATATTAATTTTTATTATATATTTAATTGGAATATTATATGATGAAATAATTGAATTATATAAAAATTATGCATGAAAAGGTTAATCAAAATCATTTTAAGAAGGTTAATCAAAATTATTTTAACATTCTTAATATTTGGATAGTCATGATATGTTAGTAAATGATAATCTTTAGTAAGAGATAATCTTGATCTATAAATATAAATTATTTAATTAGATAATTAAACGTATATTAAAAGAGTTTAATTAAGTACAATCTAGGATTACAATTTATATCTAATACCAACATATTTTAGAATTTAATGTGTCATATACAAAGATCAATTGCAAAGAGAAAAGAATAATTTACAAGTTAGACTTGATTGTAAAGTTTGAAAAAATTTAAAATCAAATATAAGATATTTGACCAATAAGGACTAATATTATATATTGGATCTTAAAAGGATTTAACTAGTATTTAAGTAGATTTAATTATAATCTTAATTAAAATTTAACTAAAATTAGAATTATATTTCAAATTAATCACTAAAAGTTTTAAACTCTATTATAAATAGCTGTAAGCTTTATAAGAGAGAACACTTTTGGCTTACACTCATATGTACCAATAATATAATTCTCTTAACTTATTTGTGAGAAAAATGTTAGAGGCTAGACATTTTGGGTGATTATGGTTGTTTTTACATATGACATAAATTCGAGGAAAGATGTAAAGAATGAAATCAAAATTTATAATAAGATACAATTTATGATTCATGTTGATGGAAATCAAGCATTAGCTACTCAGATGTTGAAAGTTATTGGACGTTTGAATCCTTTAATAACTTAATCATAGATCTATATCCAAGAACTGAAGCTTTGCTTCTTTGAGAAATTAAAGTAAGGTCCATAATGATGAGTTAAGTGAAGTAGAAAGCATTCCTAAAAGATTACAAAACGTAACTGGCACCAAATATAACAAATAACTATTCTAATCTTAAACTAAATTTTGGTAGGATGAGGAACAAAATGTAAACAATATCAGAGTCATACTTGTGATCAATGCCAGACTTGTACTTGTTTTATAAAATGAAGAAAATGTTATAGTCTAACTTATAATTGACTTTGAACTCATCTTTGTTACACACACTGGGAGTTCCAGAACAAAATTGGTGCTAGTGCATCCTAAGACAAATGTTGAACTCGTGTTTTAATTGGTTAGGACTTTGTGAACTTAAGATGTTGTTTCCTTTCAGAATTTTAATTTTAGAGTTTTATAACTAAAAAAGGAATTCTTATGATGGTAATAGACATCTTAACATCATTATTGATTAATCAAAAAATTTGTAGAGATTTCTTCCCTTTTTTATAGTATGGTAATTCATATCCTTCTAATTATGTATTAAATTAATCTATTTCTATATAATAATCGTTCATCATAATTCTTACTAACATCAAATATAATTTAATATCATATTCATCTTCTATAATCAAGTTTGTTCTTAGTATCATTTGTTTACATTTTTAATATTATTATATCTTCTTACCGTATAATCAATTTTCATATTTTTGTCGTTGTTAAGATTCATTAAGAATATCTTATCTATTGTGTTCCTTATTTCTTGATTTTCCACATTAATCAAAAAAGGTAAAAAAAAAGAGAAGAAAAGATAATTACTTAGTTAGGGTTTATCAAGAGAAGCCCTAAAAGGTATCATTTAAAGTTTACATTAAAAGGGGTGGCTAGTTACAATACCTATTACAAGCCAGGATTTCTAATTTTGCTCTAACAAGGATGAAGTATTTGATACATCATATATATTATATTTATTAATTGTCTTGTTTCTCTTCCTATATAATTAAAACTTGTCAAATTCTTCTTCTGTTATATTAGGACTAATTAGTTTCCTTTAAGCTCAAAATTTTCTTGTTCATTGGCCTCTAATTACTTTTCTTTATTTTATATCATATGCGAATTTTCTCCATTAGGTGTTACTTGATAAAGGGAAAATAATGAAACTATTTTTCTTTATTTAGATTATCTAGTTTGTTAAGAACCTTGATTCAAGGGTTTAGGTTATAAATCAAGTGAAACTTTAAGAAAAACACGTGAGGAACTACTATTTTTTTTAATGTAAGTACATTATGACTCAAACCCAACACAAAACATGTCTAAATATAAGAAAGAAAGTAAGGAGGAACGAGTGAGAGTAGTCCAGGAGTCCATTACGCATGTCATATAAGACCTATATAAGCAACTTGTTTGACAATTTGGTGAAGTTAATGACAAATGAAGCTGTCATAACTGGATTATAATATAGGTCATCTATTACTATTAAGATGGATGATTCTGAGGCATACGATGAGCTTGAGGGTGTTGTTAATTACTTAAAAGAGTAAACCTAAGGAGTTATATAGGAGAAAGAGTTAGAAGATAAGGTAGAGTGGGTAGACAAGGAAGGGAAATATATGATATACGTTATGAAAGAGATTATGAACAAAAATAATATAGGTAGCATTTAGATGATAATATCACATTTAGGAAGATAGACCTAAATTCTTACTTCATGCAGAGAAGCGTGTTGAGCTAGTTTTTTATTACTACAATTTAATAAAAACAGAAGAAAGGTTAATTAACTATTGTGGAGTCTAGTGACTATGTTATGGATTAGTGAGATTTACACATTCTTACTTGGAGAAGGAACCAAGAGCTACCAATCAGAACTTGGAAAGAGATGAAATTGGTTACGAGGAAACATTTTATGCCAATTTCCTACTATATGGAGCTCTACCAAATGTTACAAATATTAAATCAAGGTTTCATAAGTGAGAAAGAGTGCTATAAGGAGATGGAGGTTGCAAGGCTAGGGTCAATGTAAAAGAAGATTATTAAGTGAAAATGAATTAATTTATCTCTGCATTAAACCCCAAAATTATCAATATTATAGAGCTACACTTTTATATAAAGTTGAAGGATATGGTGCATATGACTAAAAAGGTAGAAAGATGAATTAAAAAAAGACCTATAAACATTAGAATGTTTTAAGTGAAGACTTCATCATAGAGTAAAGCATAAAGTAAAAAAGAAGACAAAGTTTTAAAACTTAAATATGAAGTAATAGAATTAAAAGTGCAAGTATAAAGTGGAGAGAAGGTCAAGACCAATTCTAATTTAATAACTAGGAATCAAGATTAAGTGTTTCACATATTTTGGAAGAGGACATATATCATCACAATTTCTCAACAAGAGAGTGATGATGATGAGGGAGGATGGGGAGTATATCTTTGAGAGTGAATAAGAGGCAGATAATGGTATACTTAACTTGGATGATACGAGTGATGATTAACGCCTTAAGAGACCTAAAAAGGGAAGGTTGTTGGTCACTCGGAGGGCATTGAGCATACATGTAGGAGAGGATGATGTGAATAAGTAACGAGAGAACCTCTTTATACAGGATGTGTAATAATGGATCGAGTGTGTAACATAGTAATAAGTGGAGTTATGCCAATGTAGCTAATTTCGAGTTGGTGGAGAGGTTATGGTTGATAACTAAGAAACACCCTAAATCATACAACTTATCATGGTCGAATTAGAGTAAGAAGGTTAGGATAATAAATAGGTACTAATTTCTTTTTTGATTGGGAAGTACAAGTATGAGGTTTTATATGATGCGATACTTATGTAAATTGGCCACATCCTACTGGATACTCCTTGATAATTTCATTAGAGAGTCATGCATGATGGTTAAATATATATATTTTCTTTTACCATAAGTGACAAATAGGTCACCGTTACTCTATTGTCATCAAAAAATAAGATTATGAAGATTAACACAAGATCTATAAGAGTGAGGAAGAGAGATTATAAGGAAAATACAAGAGCAAATATTATGAGAGATTTTAAAAACTTTAAGTAAAGCAAAAATAAGAGATAAACATGAGGATAAAGGTGTGAACGTGGTAGCTAATATAGGGAATATGGGAGATGCATCCTAGGCCAAGCATCAAATGCATTTTTTATTTACAAAGAATCCTTCCTTTCTCATGATGTTAATGCTAATATTATTTTGCCTAATATGTTATGTCTCTTTTATACAGATTCGACAATCTCTTTCAAGAGGATATTCTGAGTGGATTACCAATTATGAGAGGGATTCAAAATCAATAAACTTAATTTCTAAAGCTCAAATCCCTAAATGACTAGCTTATAGAACAAATCAAGAAGAGACAAAATATATTTAAAAGTAAGTTGAAGAACTTTTGAAGAAAGCTTATATAAGGCAGTGCTTTAGCCTATATGCTATTCCTATTTTACTACTATCAAAGAAAGATGAAACATAGAGAATATGTATAGATTATCGCGAATTATTATAAAGTATCGACACTATATTCTTAGGTTATATAACATACTTGATGAGTTGTTTGGTGCCTATTTATTCTCAAATATTTATTTAAAATTTGGCTACTATTGAATTACGATAAGAAGGATATAAATGAACTTCTTCTAAAATTAAAAATAGATCATATGAGTGGTTATTAATGTCTTTTTGTTTGATTAATGCACCTAAAACTTGTACTAAGTTAATGAGCCTGAATATGAAACTTACAACTTATGATGATTACCAAATTGGTCTTCCTTTCAAAAGTATGAAGCTCTCGACTATGAAGGTGCTCTTGACTACGTCCATGTATGAAGATTCATGCAAAAATGGTTAATTTAAAGGGGGTACGCTTACTCTTTCTCCTTCTTTTCTTCTTCATTTGCTATATACCGTTAGGCTTTCTCTTCCTCCTCTTCTTTTGTTTTCTCTTCGGGTAACTAGATCTTTCCAGGGGCATTTTACTACCGTAACATATTCCTTATCCTGCCATCCTTCCTTTCCTTTTTGCACCATTACCTTTTCATTCTTTCATACTTGTCAAAGTTCTTTATTTCTTTTTCTATCTTTGGATCTTGAAAATGTAGACTTTATTTGACAATGGAAGGGATGAATTCCCAGCTTTACCAACTTGCATCCTTCCTAAACTTCAAACAAGCCAAGCCCTACTAGACACCACCTCCATCAATCCACCAGTAGTGTTGAATCCCTAGAAAAGTTAGAAACAAGTAGTTGAGGATCACCAAACTTTGAGTCTCAACTTTTAACCTCCCAAAAAAAATAGATGTGAAGCTCATAGTATTTCTAGAGATTATAGTGATAGAGGAGGGATCAAGTAGCTAGGAAGCTACACTAGTTGGGTTTTTCTTTGACCAACAACCTAATTCCCAAGCATTCATAAATTGGCTCACTGAGTATGGCACAACAAAGGTTTAGCAGATGTGTTTCTAATTAATGGAAATCTCATTTAATTCACTTTCAATTTGACCTCTTTAGCTCACAAAATATTAGAGGAAGATCCTTGGCATGATGGGAATCCACCTTTATTTTTGCAAAATTGGTAGCCTAATTTAAAGCTAGAATCTATCAAAGTTTAAAACATTCCTCTATAGATTAATTTTTATAATGTACCCCTTGAATATTAGACTACATAAGGATTGAGTGCCCTTGCTAGCTTCATGGCATTATTGATAAGACTACTGCTAAGAAAAGAGAGTGGGTTATGCTCATATATGTGTAAGTGTGGAACTCACCAAAGAACTTCCAATGAAATACCTATTATAGACTAGGAGAGGGAAGCAAAGCTATGGGAGGATAATATTGTTGTCTCCTACTAATAGAAGCCACTTTAAAAAAATTAAGGTAAAATTTGGAAAGCCATAGGGAAAAAATTCAAAATAGGAAGCTATCTTAAGATAATGGGGAATGAGTTAACTGAGGAAGAAATGATTAGCACTAACACTGAGGGAATTGCAAATGTTGAGCCGCTAACAACAGTAGTGAGTCCTAATAATATAGGAGTTGTTGTTACTCCTGACACAGATATATTATCTTCTCATAATAATCTACATTCATCACCTGTAGTCCCATAGTTAAACACTCTCCTTTGATTGGAAAAACCAAAATAGATCCTTTTGGTGAAAACCAGACTTGATTCTTCACCAATCATTCATACCAATACTAAAAGCAACCAATCTAAAAAGGATGTTGACATTGTTTATGAGGAATTGAGTATGCCATTTCACATAGTAGAGAAGATAAGATCATGGAGGAGAAAGACTAAAGGCTCCATAAACAAACACTCTTAATATGTCAATCCTAGTGTAGAATTTCAGAGGATTAAACTGTCCTACAAAGCAAGTTGCTTTAAAGAATTTTGTAAAGAGGGAGAAGCCTCTAATAGTAGGACTACTTGAGACAAAAATAAAGCTAGAGAATGTTAGTAAGTTAAATATATTAGGATTTGGTTGGAAGTAGATTACAAATCATTCACATTATGCATATAGGAGAATCATCATTTGCTACAAGTTTGATGAGTTTAGAGGGGAAATTCTCAACTCTACTGACTAGATTATGTATCTTAAATTATCCTTTTTGTATGAGAAAACTGACATCATTGTCTTTTTCATTTATGCAATTAACTTTGGTTCCAAAGACCAGTATTATGGAATGATCTAATCAAATTCAGTAGAGGTTTAAATTTGCCTGGGTTAATATGAGGAGATTTAAAGTCCATTATTTACTGGTTTGAGGCTTAAGGCAATTGCAATCTTTGTTGTTATTTAGAAGATTTCAAGCAATGTGTAGATAAATTATGGGTGACATACTTGAAGTACACATGCCACTTGTTCATTAGGTCAAACAAACAATCATCAAGTTGGTTCATTAAAAAAAACTTGATTGAGCATTGGTGAATGCCAAATGACTAGCACATTTCATTAATAGGAATGTTTATATTTCAAGACCCTCTCTTCTTGGATCACACCCTTATTAAAATTGAGAATCCATTTTAGAAGGCTACTAGTTTCCACCTAATTAGATTTAATAACTATTTAGCCAAAGATCCATGATTTAATGATGCTTGTAAGAAAGGTGTTGAATGTTCCTTTATAGCAGTCAAGCAATTTACATGTGTACAAAAGATAAAGGCAATCAAACAAGAACTTAAACTGCTACATTCTTTAAAGGGATCTACTTATGAAATTTTATTGAAAGCTAAAGATGTTCTCTTTGAAATCTAGAAACTACTTGCACTTTCACTATATGATCTTTTACTCATTACGAAAGAAAAACAAGCTCTCTCAGACTGTTTACTTTTTGTCAAAAATCATAACTCCCTACTTCAACAAAGAGCTAAAGTGAATTTGCTTAAATATAGAGATAGACATTCAAAGTTTTTCTTTAACTCAATCCTATCTCATAAAAATAAATACAGAATTTGCTCAATTACCAATAATGAGGGGCTGATCCTTCATAACCATATGGATATTCAAAATGAAGCTATGAATTACTTTAACAATCTGATTAGAACCTCAAATTTAACATTAGTCTCTAGTGTAGATCTCTCTACATTCAATCTAAAGAAAATTAAGCAGGATGATGATGCATTGTTGGCAAAAGCTATAGAGGCAAAGGAGATTAAGGAAGTAGTATTTAACATGGATGACATGAAAGCCCCTTGTCCTGATGGACTGAATGGTTTATTCTTCCAGAAATCTTGGGACATCACGGGTACATTTATAAAAAATACAGTGCAAAGATTCTTCTTAAAAGGTGTGCTACTCAAAGAAATCAACGAGACATTTATATACTTGATACCAAAAGGTTCTAATCCCTCCAGCTTTAATGAATTCAAACCCATTACTTGTAAAAATTTTCTTTACAAAATCATCTATAAGATTCTTGCATCAAGACTGAAAAAGTTAATTTCCCCACTTATAAGTGACAATCAGGGTGTTGTTATCTACAATAGATAGATTGGGGATAATATATTAATTGTGTAAGAGCTTCTTAAAGGTTATTCAAGAGTTAATTGAGCTCCGAATTGCACTATCAAAGTGGAATTTCATAAGGCTTTTGATAGTAATTAGTTGAAATTTTTTATGGAAGATGATGAAAGCTTATGGATTCCCAAGAACTTACATCAACTAGATCAAATAATGCATATCCACTGCTAGTTATTCAATTCTAATAAATGAGAGCCCTTCAAAGTATTTAAAGTTGGGAAAGGACTCAGGTAGGGGAAAAGGGGAACCCTCTTTCCCCTACCTTTTCATCATATGCATATATGTACTTAATTCTATAATCAAGCTTGAAGTGGACTCGAATGCAAGATTTAAATATCATTCAAAGTGTAAGAAAATTGGACTTATTAACCTTGCATTTGTAGATTACTTGCTTCTTTTTTATAGTGCAAAAGTGGAATATATCCATAGCTATATGAAGGCTCTTCACAAATTCAAAGAAGTCTTTAGACTGTAGATCAACCTTAACCAAATTCATTTATAATTTCAAAAGGTGCTTCTAATATGGCTTCATATATTGCTTCCATAACTAGGATGATGGAAAAAGCCCTACCTCTTCTATACTTGGGTCTATTAGTCTTAATAAAAAGACTCACTTTCCTTTAATGCAATCTTAGTATAAAGAAAATTTAGAGAAGAATCAACTCTTGGGTAAATAAATTCCTATCCTTTACAGGAAAACTTTAACTTATAAAATCATTTCTCAAATCTTTATACGTATATTGGAGCTCACACATTTTCCTTTCAAAAAATGTTTCCAAGACAATTAAGAGAATCTTCAAAGACTTCTTATGGAACCATTCTAATGGTGTAAAGGGAAGTGCTAAAGTCAAATGGTCAAACATCTGTTATCTAAAAGAAGAAGGGGGACTAAGTTTTTTTTCAATGAAACTCACTAATCAAACACTCATCCTGAAAAGGTTTTTGTGGATCGTTGAAGATAGAAATTCATTATGGATTAGATGGATTCATTCCTATTTTCTCAAAGGCAGAAGCATATGGGAAGTTAGTAAGAAAGCATCCAATTCCTTTTTCCTGAACTAACTTCTCCAAATGAAAAATCTTATCCAAGATGACTTGTCTTGCTCTATTGGCAATAGGAAGCTAATATCCTAGTGGTTTGAAAAATAGTTTGGACGAGGTGCTCTTATTGACTGTTGGCCCCCAAATTTTTTTCTTAATGAATAAGTATGATTTACATTAATTATGAGGTCTTTAAGAAAGTTTGTGGAGTTAATTATATGTTGATGTTAGAAAGATTATATGATATAGGTTGATTGAATTGAAGTGTTACGGTTATAAGAATGTTTAAGAGTGTTTTTGGTAAGACACTTAAGGTTAAAGGAACTTAAGCTTATAAGGAAGGATAAAATGGATTTTTTGGACTCATTAAGGGTAAGAATGGAGGAAGAAATGTTGGCTTGCTATTTAAAAAAAGGGAAAAATGAAAATAGGAGAGAAAGAAGAGAAATGACAAATCAAGAGAGAAAGAAGAGGGATTTCGATGGTTGAGAGAAAAGAAGAGAGTTGAGCTAGGGTTTCTTCATTTCTTAGCTTTTGAGAGAGTTTTTGAAGTAGTTCAAGAAGAGAAAAAGGTAGAGGAAGAGAAGAGATTCCATTTGAGCTAGAGATCTCTTCATTTGGTGAAGAATCAAGGTAAGATCATTTTGAATCTTTTGAATTTTTAGAAGAACTTTAGTTCATGAAATTTAGAAAATACATGGGTTTAAGTATTCTAGCACCAATTTTAGTGATTGTGCTTTGTGGGATTTTCAATTGAAAATCCTATTAAGTGGAAATTTGTTATTGTAGAAGGAACTCAAGAAAGGCAAGAGGAGTAAGAGAAGAGACATTTTGAGCAAATCTTTAAGCAAGGAAATCAAGGTGGGAACATGTTTATAATAGAGTAAATAAGCCACTAATATTTTCTTTGATTCAAAGAAGTTTAATGATTTCAATTGCATCATAAGTGTTGCATTTATTACTTTTGAATGATTTGAGAAATTTCAATATATTGTTTTATGAATTGTGTGATGAATTATGAAAAGGCTTGAAAGTGATCTTTTTGAAAAGATATTATGTTTATGAAATCATGTTTTCGAAATATCTCATGACTATGAAAAGTCAAAATTCGAAAAAGTGCTATTTTGGGCAATATGCTTACAAGATATGAAATATATGTTATGTGGGTTTGGTTTGGTCCATTTTGTTGTCAAGTGCACTTTAACTAAAGACTTCTCCCACCTGTCTGCTAGTGGCATGGAGCTCCTTCATGGACTCCTATAAGTTCATGGCTACGCAAGACCATTATGTGGGATTGCATTGGTACGTTCTGTTCACGGCTACACAGGACCCTTATGGGAAATGTGTAGTACATTATGTTTATAGACCTTCCAAATCATTTTTGATGTGCTTATGTGCCTATAATATGTGAACAAGTTTGATGCATTCATGTTTTATAGTTTGTGAATTTGACTACACGACGAGAAATTGAGAAACATGCGTTTTGTGAACTTAATGAAAACTTTCTGTGACAAGTAAAATGTTTTCAAAGGTTTTGCTTATTTTTCAGTTATAAACTGTTACCTATGAGCTTTCAAGCTCACCTCCTTTTTCATCCCATCTCCAGGTAATAGCTAAGAGATCAAGTAATCAAGAGTCTAAGGGAATTTCTCCAAATTTGCTAAATTTTGTATTTTGAGTTGGTTTTAGAAAGCAACAAGTTTGTTTATTCAAGAATCGTTTGTAATTTGAGATATTAAGACGATGATGTAATATGGCTTGGAATGCCATTAAGGATTTGTAAAACTTTATTCTTTTGATGTTAATGAAATATAAATTATGTACTGGGACCCCGTCCTTGTGAGTCACGTGCCGACGTCCTATGTGACATCAAGACGCGCATCCCACAAGGTTGGTGTGCC
>JAOSBK010000204.1:7783864-7793992 GCA_027568895.1 Erythroxylum shatona
CTCCTTCAAAGCCTTACACTTTAAAAACATGAATAAACTTCCCAAATTACCCTCAAGCCATTTTAGTCCTTTTTTTTTCTAACAACTAATTCAATTCTAATTTAAACTAATCCCACATTTAACTTTCATCCCTCTAAACCCTATAAACCTCAATTTATTCCAACAAAAAGGAAATTTCAAATTAATCTTCAAAAATAAATTTACAACATGCTTAATGCGAATCGGGGCCAACAGTCAACACCTTAAGATTTAATGTGATACTCTAGGTGCAAGAATTTGAGGAGATTTAGACATTGGTTAGAAAAATAATAGCAAAATAATAGCATACTCAAGGAGAAGCTTAAAGACTTGGTAACACTACTTGTGGGCTAAAGAGTTTGTGATACGTAAGGACTATAAGTTATTGAACTATATTTGAGTTCAAAGTAAGAAAAATAAGAGACTTGACAAGTGAGTGGAGTTTATTAAGACTTTTCCTTATGGGTAAAGTATACTTAAGGTCAGAAAAATGCAATAGTTGATGTATAGATTTATTGACAACTGTGCATATTGAATTGATGAGTTTTGAGAATATTATAGACATATATGCTGATGATTCTAATTCTAGCCATGTGTTCAACAATTATAAATTATTATATAATATTTTGATAATTGAACAATAGGCCTTCTGTATCAATCAAAAAAATAAGATAGTTCATTGGATACTACAAGAGAAAGGATATTAGAAGCTATGCCCTAAAGATTGATATCAGAAAGGCATTTGATTCCTTACATTAAAAGTTTCTCTTTAAATATATAGGTTATTATGTTTCCCTGCTACCTTCATTTCTTGGATAAAGGAATGTGTCATTTTTATCTCATTCTCAATGCTAGTTAATAGTGAACCAATAAGATTGTTCAAGGCTAGCAAGGGGCTCAGGCAAGTGAAACCCTTTGTCCCCTTATTTGTTCTACTTATATATTAAAATGTTATCTAGACTTATTGTTCTTAACATCTCTAAAGAGCCTTACTTTAAATTCTATTATAAATGTGATATGATAGGCATCTATAGCCTTTTTTTTTTTAGATGACTGACTTTTACTTCATAAGGAAATTTTTGAATTAGTGAAGATGTTTCCAAATTTGCAGGAGCAATTCAATACCTAGTCTAGTTTGAGCTATAACCTAAAAAATGGTTTCTATATTTCTATTTGGATTAGTACGATGAATGATCTTTTGAACATTATTATTTAATTCAAATAGGAATAACTCTCATTCAAATAGTTGGGTGTTCCCATTATCACTAGGAAACTCTGTTACATAAATTGTGCTCTTTTGATTGATAAATACAAAAGAAGTTGAATAGTTAGCGTAATATGTCTCTTTCCAATAGAGGCAAGCTTCAACAGATCATATTTATTATGAGTAACTTATATATTTATTAGTGCTCACATTTAGCACTTCCTAAGGAGATTTTAGAATCAATTACGAATTTACTTAAAGGATTCCTAAGTTCTAGCTTATAAGGTAATGCCAAGGTACATAAAGTTAAATGGCAAGAAATTTGCACACCTAAAGAAAATAAAAGGCTAGGAATCATCTCAACGAAAATCCTTAGCAAAATGTTATTAATAAAAGGACTACAATAGATCTTTACAGATAAAGAGTCTCTTTGGATCTTGAAAAGGACAAGCATATGGTCAATCAAAGCTAAAACCAACACCTTTTGGACTGACTTTAAAGTGGATCTTAATGATAAGACAATTGGCTTGTGGAAAAATTAAACACAATATTTGAAATAGAATAAATGCATTCTTTTAGTTTGAATATTTGTATGACATAGGCCCCTCAATAGATTCAAGGTTTCAATGGATTAAAAGCTACTATACCATTTACAACCAAGGTGGAACTAATAATTGAAAACAACTCATGGAAATGGCCTAAAAAAGCTCAAAGGGGATTTGACCTTATCATAAATAGCCTCCTAGCATACCTCCCAAACTCTTTTAAAGAGGATTCACTCTCCTAGCTTACGAGTAAGTCCATGGCTTACTCAAATAGTTCTTATAAGAAGTTGTTCACTAGTTCTATGAATCCTATAGAGTAACATAAATAGGTTTGGAATGCTAATATCATATATAGCTCATCTTTTATCTTATGGCTTACTATTAAAGGAAAATTAGGAACAAAGGACATTTTAAAGTTCCATTAACTAGATCTTACTTGCATCACTTTTCAGCAGTATTAAGAGGATGTAGACCATTTTTTCCTTTAATTATCATTTCTCTAGCCTCTTCTTTAACTATATTCTAGCACCATGCAACTTTTCTTGCTCTCACCCTTTATAGAAAAAACTTAATATCATGGGTGTTAACGCTTAATTGCTTTGCTAAAGGTAATCTAAACATGTTTAGGATTGCTTTTGGAGCTTTAGTACATACTATATGACTTGAGCAAAACAACAAAATATTTATGGTGCCCATATATATCCCACTACCATCTATCATAAGCTCTTGCATAAGATTAGAGACATTATAATTATAAGGAACATTTATAGGAAAATGACCCCTAATTGGTTCTTAAGGTGGAGGTTTCTGTAAGTTGCTATTATATTCAAAATTTATAACTATTTATGTTCCCATACATTACCTAATTTGCATAAATATGTTGTAGTTCTATAAACAAAGTTCCTTCATGTTCCAACTATTAGGTACCTTTACTGTGTATTATATGGTTTGAGCAAAATAACAAAATATTTACCCACTACCATCTATCATAAGCACCTATATAAGATTAGAGAGACTGCAATTATAAGGAACATAGATAGGAAAATAATCCCTAATTGGCTTTTAGGTGAAGGTTGCTATAAACTATTGTTGTATTCAAAATCTGTAACTATTTATACTCCTTTACATTGCCTAACTAGCATAATTTTGTTGGGGGTCTATATACAAAGTTCCTTCCTATTCTAACTATTAGTTGGCCAAATGTTCTTGCTATAACTGACTTTTGCTCACCTTGAGCTAGTCCTAATGATATATTTATTAACTTTATAAAAATGTTAACTTTAATATTCTTAACAAATATATAAATACTAAAGAATAAAAAGAAAAAAAGAATAATTAGATCTCACAATTCTTGAATAATCAAACGTCAATTAACTTTAGATTAGAAAAATAGAATATTGGTACAAATGATTCTCAAAGATAACATAGGAGAAAAATAAAGAACCATCACAAGAACGCAGAGAAAAACTAAAATAAACCAATAAGAGAAACAGATAGATAGCTACCTATTGCGACTCATTCTTATAAATAATTTAAAATCCTATCTAATCTTCCTAAAAAGGGGATAAAAGTTAAAATAAATATGAATAAAAATCCCATTTCTATTGGGATTATGCTACCAAAATAAGTCCTTCCTAAACAAGACTCCTAAATAGAGCAAAATAGAGGTAAAAATAACTAGGACTCGATGATTTTATAAGGGTCTTATCTATTGAAACACATTAAATCTTATAGCAATCATATTGTGCAAAGTGTGGGCACGCCTTATACTCAAACCTCTTTTAGAACCTTTCTCCTACAAGCCTTCATTCTTCTCCAAAATTTGTAACCTTTGTTCCTTCTTTACTAATCCACGTTTAATCAAATTTTCATCTAAATCTCTAATCTATTTTTATACATAAAATATATTATAATAATTCATAATCACAAGCATTTTATCAATCAAAACATTGTAAATAATATGATATGTGTACTTTATGCATGTTATCACCTAGTCATTTGATTTCCATAATATCTAAAATCTTGAACCTCATCTTCTACTAAAAAATCTCTAAGCTTTGGTTTGATGCTCCTCACCTAACCATTTTAGGTATATTTTATCCACTTTAACTACCATATTAAAATCTTTAAAAATAATATAGGGTTCTTTTGTGTGTTCACCTAACTATTTTAGATTCTCTCAAAGACATTTTATTCACTATGTACCATTCATTGCATACAATATTGTCAATTGGAATTGAAGACCTTTAGTTTTGTTGATGACTTTATAATAAATAAATTGAGAGTTTGCCCACAAAATATGTAAATCTACATGTTGATTATAATGGCAATAGGCTGGGTTAGGATCAGGTTCTCCCTGGCCTATGCCCAGGCTTGAGTTAGATCAAGCTTTAGGTAGCCCAAAACTCAATTGGGCCTCAGGGCAAGGGCTCAAACAAATCCATTTTTTAATTTTATATTATTTTATTTAAAAATTAAATAATTCTAATATAAGATTTCAACTAAATCTCAAATAATTGAAACTACAGATAATGTATAACAAAAATATTACTTATTTTTTGAAATAATTTATAAATGCTACAAAGATATATTAATGAACTTCTCTATTTAAATTCCAAATATATAATAAAATATATCGTATCAATTGGTAAATGTGTTTACTAAAAAAAAGATCGTTAAAATTTTTATAACATACTTTATTATCCTAAAACTCATTTTCATAAAAAAGTTAATATGTGTCGTTTTATATAAAAAAAGTTTTTGTGACTCATTCGCTTTCTTAAATAAGCCTAATATTATATGCCTTCAATTCAATTTTAAAATATAGTCTTGCATCATTTATAATGTTCTTTTATTGTCAAATTATCTCAACTCCAATAAGAAATCTATATTCATTTTATTTTTATTATATTAATGTTAATAATTCTGATATCTTATTAAAAATTAATTAAAATCTACTTACTTTATTTTTAACTTAATGTCACTTTATTATTCTCTTTTTTGTTACTAATCACTATTTGCTTATCTAAGTCTAACAATAAAATAGTGCTTAGTTTACTCTAAACATGAAAGAATAATATCAATTTATAAGTCTGCCTATTCAATAACTATCACGTGTTATTATCAAAATCATGTTATTTTTAAAACAAAAGAGTATCATAGTGCTAATATTATCTGAATGAAAAAAGATAGAAAAAGGAATTATTAATTATAGCTGGAGAATAAAGTTGAGCTAATGTGCAGAGATAATAGTATAGAGTTTTCTTTGTTAACATGCACAAAACCACAGAAGCAAAGATTTGTATCTTCAATCTTAAAAATCAAAGCAATCAAATAAAAAAAAGTTAATTGAAAAGCAAAGATTAAAGAAAACAAACCCACAATATAGGATAAGGGCTAGCTAATGGTTATAATCAAGATCATCGATAGTTTGCACCACTTCATCTATATGTAGAAATATTATTATGTAAATTATACTCGATTATGTAATAATTGTATTAAATGAATATTCAACACATGATAATTAATAATTAAATATACCTTCTTCATTGAATATTTGCTCGAAAAAATTTTATAGTTGAAAGAAAGATTGGTCTCCATGTATGTATCAATATAAAAAGACAAAATAAGATAACATAATATATGATTGTGAAAATTATTTAGGTAAACAAAACTAACCCATAAAGAATAGAGTTTACCTTGAATATCTTCATCATCCAACTAACTTCGAGTGCACATAAGGACTGCTACAATATTAGGATAAAGTCAAGCAAGATGAGGACTAACTATCCAACCATTTGTGCTTAAAAAAGACTCTGAAGCAATAGTAGATATTGGAATTCCTAAGAGGTCTCATGCAATTGCTTACATGATTGGAAAAGTACTTCCATATGTCTTCTACCATATTAATACATCGAATTGCACATTTTTAACTTCGATCAACAATATTTATCTCCAAATATTTGTCTAACTACATCTTGCTACAAGAAGTACTAGCCTTTTTTCTTCGATGAATTGTGTAAATTCGAGGCTAACACTAGTCTTCTAAACAACAAATGAAGCTAAAGTTGAAGTTGAATATGAAGTTAAAGTTGATATTGAACTACTACAATCTTGATCTATGTCCAATTTTAGTTGATAATTATTAAACAAGTCATACCATAATTATTTAATGGCATCAACATATTCTTTAACCTAAGCACCATACAACTTTTGATAGAAAAAATATAACTCCATCTTATATCTTGAGCCCAATATAGAAATGATTGTCATAGTTTGTCCTACTATATACTAATAAGAATCGAGTTTCTTTATGAGATGCTTTGTCATAACATGGATCACCTCATTGGAATATAATATCTAACTAGATAAATGTCCTTTGATCTTATACATGTTGCTAAAGAAAATGTGCGACGTTGGATATTTTATTCCTTAGAACAACTCACTTGCATTATAAAATACATCTAACTTCACACAAAGTGTTTTCGTAAACTCTTGTTGCTCCTTTTTCAATAGGCAAGTATAATGAGAATCTCTTTGTCTAAGCCTGTTGAACACCTCAAAATACTTGGTTACAAACTCCAACATCTTGAATGTTTAACTCCATCTAGTAGGACAATTCTAATAACTTCTTCGTGAACATAATATGTAATCATCGTGTAGTTTCTTCAAATTTTTCTACTATATTAGGTAGTGCACTCTAATACACACCCCTAACTCGTCCTTCATAATCAAATTCATGATATATGTAAAACAACGCATATGGAATAACCTTCCTCTAATTAACAAGATCTCAACCTATAACTTGCTATTTAATTTTTCTATCATCACATCATTTATGCTATAGTTGCTAAGAGTTATGATTGCGAGCTTCGTATCAATATTCTAATCTATTAAGCAATCCACCAACACGATTATTAACCTTTCACTTGTATGCAGCCCTGGAATGTAAATAATCCTACCATTTAAAAATATTAGTAAATATCAATTATAACATAATCAATAAATAAATGATAATAATATTAAAGAATATAATTTACCTTAGCAGCCAATTGCAATATAATCACTGCCAATATAATATGTCGTCACCATCATATATTCTTTTTTTATTTGTCAAACAACTATGTATATGATGGCTACCCAACCGTGATACTCGATAACATCTTCAATATTTCATTCTTTTAACCATAAGGGTGTTGGAGTGAGGTGAGCACAATCTTGAAGTTTTTGCTATTGACAATGAAAAGGGGCTATTCATCACCAATAATCATCTTAGTTATCAAAAACTTTTTTTAACTGTTGTTGTCAGTTGTAGTAGTCATTTCATTATTCCCTTTCACTAGGTTAAGGATAAAAAATGTTTGAACTTCTAATAAGATCTTCTTTCTATTGCACGGCTCTATATGTCTCTCCAAATGATAAGTTTCATTATTAAAACTCCCAGCCAACATCTTGTGATAATACTTACATTTACCTTTTCTACTCTATCCCTTGATATAGTCCTATTGAAGTGATTCAAAACATCACTTCTCAATAAACATGTTCTTTGAATTTGAATCATTTCTTCACTTAGTACTAGATTAAAACTCTCTACTGGTGTACTTATATGGTACTAGATTAGAAAACTCCACTAAAGGAATATGTTCATCTATATGAAACAACCAACATATATGAGGATATAACTTGTTTATGGACATTTACCTCTATACATACACTTTAATGAACATTTAACATACTATATGTATATATATATAGAAATTTAATGAGCATATAAGTTATTCATAGGCATTTGTATGTATATTTACACTTTAATGGACATTTACATATATTCGCACTAAATTTAATGAGCATTTACAATTTTACATTTATATGTACACATTTTTGTAACTTACCTAAGAAAAGAAATGATTAAGCAAGCTTTTTAAGAAAATGGGCATAGCTACAACAAAATTCTCTAGGAAATTAAGTCATTAGTTATGTTTTACTACGGAAAGGAGAAAGAAAATATATAATAACCTTAATTAATTAATTAATTAAGGATATACTTGATCATCTAAACAACTCTATCAAGTTGAGTTAGGAAATCTAAAATGCAATTGCAATCTTTTCAAATATAGAATGGAAGTGATAAATCCAAAAATTGAGTACCAAAGTCATTTGCATATATCTATTTGGATATTGATACATTTCACACTTTCTTTATGAAATGTGTAAGTATTGATTCCTTTTATAAATTAATATGTTTTAAAATCCATATAGGAAAATTCCCACTGAAAAGTCCTTAGAATTGGGAGGCTTTTGGCTTAATAATTCAATATAATTAATCTTCTAAAAGAACCAATGGAATAGTACATATATACAACAATACACCAACAAATATATATCCATTTCATATGTACATTTTTTACCAACATATATAGTATATATCATTTATAATGCTCAAAGTAACTGAGGTTAAATTTGAATAGGAATTCTGAGCTTAAATTTGAATAGGAATTCAAACCTTCTATGTATGGTAAACTAAAAGGGAATGAACTTTGCTTTGGTGATCATTCAAAGGAGTTATATTATAATGGATACTATCATTAATATCCTGATTTAGATTAAACTGAGAAGAAAAGAAAAGATAAGTTTTGTGTGATCTTCCTTTTCTTTTTCCGTTCCTCTCTTGTTTGTTATTCCCTTTTATTCTCTTTGCAAGTACAAGATCTACAACTTGTTACATTCTTCTATTTTTATCCTACTTCTCTTATATAATATAGTTGTAAATAATATTCTTTTGAAATAATGTTTCTCTTTATGTTTTCTTAAAGCCTTTGCTCAATTTTCTCTATGGTTTGTACATGTAAGATTATATTGCACTTTTTCTTTTGTTCTCTATATCTATTTTGAAAGCATTCCAACAAAATTATTGACTATCTTCTAATATAAGAGAGCAGTGAGAAAGAAATGATATCTATAAATGTTTGAACCTCTAGTTTAAATCTACATTGAGTACTTTTATGTTGAGGCTTGTCTACACGTATCTTATTTCCAGTCGACTTATTTCTACTATGAAATCTCTAAAAGGCACAAAACTCAAGCAAAAAGTAAAAAAAAGAAAACCCCAAGATCTGAAATCAAAATTGGAACATATAAATAGTAGATGACCATATACTTGACTACTCCACACAAAAGCCAACTTTAGTCCATTTATAAAAGGAACATATAACACACTACATGCATTGAAAGAAGAGCAAACATATTGGTGCCAATGATGAAGAAGAAAGGAAGGAAGTTGTGAATATACCAGAGGATAAGGGAGACTAAGATGTATACACAAAGGATATAGAGACATTGACTACGGTAGATGGTTAAGGACAAGGAGCAAAAAGCATTTAACCAAAGAAGCAAAGCAGAGGACGAGGATGACTGGACAAAGTGTGGGGTCACTAATAAGGAATGAGGGAGCTGAGGATTAAGGAATTTAATATCAACTAATCTATAGTGAGTGAAGGTGGCTACGAAAAGAACTTAAGAAGAGTGTTTATTGAAACAACATTGTTTACTTAGCATAATATTATGTCGTTTTATATTATAAAAAAAAAAGAGATGGGTCAAGATTTCAGTCGGGCTGAGCTCGAATGCCCAAGCTTCACCAAAAACCTGAAATTTTGAAAATAAAAGGATTAGGTTTGTTAACTTTAGGTCAAGCTATGTTGGGCCCAAATAAATATACCAATCCTAATCTTGATCTTTCCTTAACAAACAAAATTTAACATTTACTGCCCTAATTTTGATCTTTCCTTAACAAACACAAGTTAACATTTGTTGTAAGTCCTCCATTAGATTAATGCAAGAATTCTACAAACATGAACTTAGAATTTTGTATCCTCACTCTAGTCTGTCACACTACTAGAGTACTTACTTTAAATAAAGAGGTAAAATCATTAACAAACTTTCTTTTCATGGGATCTTTGATTTCTTGATATTTTATGCTACTAAGTTAAGACTAGCTATTGGGAAGGTAAAAGTTAGAATTATTGCTCTCGAAAGGTATGAGTTAGGAGTATTGCTCTCTTTTATCCCCTAAGAATTTGCAATACATTCATTACCCATAGCTACTAAGAAGGTAAGAGTTAAGAGTATCTCTGAAGAAAAGAAGAAAGAAAAATGTTGAGAGCGTAACTTTATTCATTACATCTTAAGCAGTATAGGAAACCAATGTTATGAATACCGTACCGGGCTCCGTACCGGATTGGACTCTAGAACGGAACTGTACCGATATCGGTCGGTATCGGGTACTGTTTCGGGATATTTTTTAAATTTATAAAATAGTCCCTAAACTTTTTAAAAATTGCAAAATAGTCCATATTGATATAT
>JAOSBK010000204.1:7815741-7833342 GCA_027568895.1 Erythroxylum shatona
CAATTTCGTTTCTCCCCTCTTTAGGAAGAAGACAACACTTCTTTTTCCCCATTTTACCCTTAATGAGTGAGAAAAGTCCACCTTGCCCTTCCTTTAAAGCCTTATAGATTTAAAACCTAAGTGACTTGCCAAAAATAGCCTTACACTCTCCCACTACTCTAATAGTTTAAAACCCTTAGCCCATCTCACATTACTTAACCCATATTAACATGCTAATCAAATCCAACATAATTTATTTAGCAAAGCTCCAACATTTGTCTCATCATGCTTATAATATAAAAAAAATTTAGGGGCCAACAATAAACAATCTAGGCCTATTAAACTATAAACAATCAGGCTAAAATGGTTAGACTGAAATTCTCAGCCCATTAAACACAAAATAATGAACCAACCATATTCCTATAGTAAAAATCAAATATGAATGTCTTATTAGTTGAAGCTAAAACATAAGAAGAATATTTTTACATAATGAAGCAATTATTAAAATCTTAATCAATATTTGCTTCACAAAGTAATAAAAAAGAAGTGGATTTGCACCTTGAAGATGAAGAGGATTTAGCTTTGACACAGGGACTTAAAGAAAACTTCATTACAGTAAGAAACAAATGACAAAGACTAAAATCTTCAAAACCTATAAGAAGCACCTAAATACGACAAAGTCTGAAGCCTAAAAACTACAAGATGATCTAACTAAAGCTTGTAAGATGCTCTAACTAAAACCTATAAGAAGTTTTGCTATTATAATTACCAAAATAGACATTTATCTACATGTAAAAGGTACCTAGTGTATGAATGAGGCAAGCAATCCTTTCCTTAGAATCCTCTACTCTGTTCTCTCTCTTTTTCTTAAAGCTCTTTCTTATTTATTGATCTTAAAAAATCTCTGACTTTCTTTCTTTATCTAAAGCCACTTCAAGCTCCTCTCTTGTGTTATTAAAACCCTCTAATAAAATTATTCTTCTTATTTTTCAATAAAAAACATCTTTTAATCATAAACCCTTATGCCCTCAAATGTCTTTATGCTTCATAATATTTTGATGAAATAAAAGTGAGTCATCTTACTTCATCTTTGTTATTATTTTCATTTACTTCTCTTTTCTCTTTGTAAATACAACTATTTGTAGTGGACTAGCATTGCTTCCTATCAAGTTATAATATTAATATTTATTTTATACATACTAACATTCTAACTTCTATATTTCTTTTATTAACAATTTATAATGCCTAACATTTAATACTTATATTTACACTCTATTATTAATTTGTTAGTAACATATCACTCTTTTTTAGTATTTCGTTATTATTTTCTTATTTTTCACTTTAGTTATTAACATCCATATGCATATTATCAAAACAAGCTAAGGAGGATTTATATGATGCTAGAATATATGTAATAACATCCTCATTTCTTAGGAATTATTTAAAAACTAATATAGGAGGAAGGAGATCAAAAGTTACACCCTAAAAATAGACTTTTATAAGGCATTTGATTCTGAGGATCTTCATGTAGGTGAGATAGATTCAACAATGTGCCTTCATAACCTCAAACTTTATTCTAATCGATGGAGAATTAATGCCTATCTTAAAAGGATAAGTGGGATATGTAAGGAGATTCATTGTCTCCATATCTATTCACAATGAGCATAGAGGCTCTTATTAAAATATATAACAAGGAACATTATTAAGGAACACAAATTTAAGTATCATTACAAATGTGATAAGTTGAGAATTTATTTTTTATTTTTGCAATTGAACTTATTCTCCTCTGTAAAGCTAATCTAGAATCAACTCAGTTCTCCACTTAGTCCTTGCATCAATTCAAAGAAATGTCATGCTTGGAATTTGTATCCCTTTAAGAGAAACTTTTACTTATCTTTGAACTGCTTAAGGAAGGAAGAGCTATTGTACCTAACAACTAACTTCGAGAATGAGACCTACCTACTTAAATACCTAAAGATCCTAGAAACTAAAAAGACTAACACTTAAGGATTGTAAATGTAACACCCCACTCTCACAAGACACGTACCCAATATCCTGAGTGATATACGAGTGCGAATTCCGCAAGAGTGGCGTGTTAGAATGGTCAAACACTTGAAACTCAGTATAAATTTTTGAAAAAATAGCACAAGTGTATGTGGAAAACAATAATCAAATCAGGCCCATACTTTGTTTCATAAACATCAAAGTCACAATTATTATTACACTCTAATCAATCTCTTTTTCAAAATATTTCTAATTTGGAAAGTTATTACATACAGACATGATCAAATACACTTTGTACAGAAATCGCGAAATACCCATATTGATACCAAAAATATGACAAAACTTATGAAGACATGAACTAATCCCGACTTCTTCCTCTTACTTGAATGCAGTGGCTATACCCCCATTTGTCCAATAACGTAATTCTTCTAAGCCTGAAAAATGTTGCAAATTTTGGGTACTCAGTTAGTGATAATTGGCTCACTCAATTATATAACACATATAGCTCATATAATTACATCATTCACGTCATTTCATTTATAATCATGTTAATCATTAACATTACACAATTATGTAAGCGCTTCGTTCACATCTGTTCATTTAGCACATTACTGATCATTTCATTCTTACGAAATATACATATCACTTATAAATGCAATGCGCATGTAACTCACTTTTATTTCTTATTTTGTTGTAACCGAGTGCCTTTTTATTAGCTTATATCCTTTGTGGATACCGAGCTGTATCAGATAATGTCCCATATTTATTAATGGATACCGGGTATATTCACACAGAGCCCGAGGCTCTGATCATAGTATAAACTTTAAGCTCTTTTTCACTGACGACTCTAGTCATAACTGCCTTTATCTTTCATACATTCATGTAATGGAATGCATCAAGCACATATGATATCAATTAGTCATATGATTTCAAATTCATAATCACTTTCACATTCATCATCGGACCTTGATCTGACATTCTATAATTAAGTTGAGAATCACTTTTTTTATTCATATACAGATCACATTTAGAATACATTTATCATCAGACCGTGGTCCGGCATTCAACATAAATATTGATAAACACTTATTTCTTCCAATTCACATTCAATGAGCACTTCAATTATCATTCATGCATTTATTAAACTCCTCGGACATTCAATGTCTGCAATCAACACAATCACATTAACAAAATATTTCAATATATAATTTAAACAAGACAACTATTTAAAGCAAGACCATTTAGGTCGACTCACAATACGCTCCAGTTTAGCATTAGCTTCCCTGTTCTGAAATTGTCTATATGCGGACATTTATCCTGCACATTCAAATTATGTAATACACACGTTGCACACACATTAATAATTGCACAATTATATGTATTTCTTTATGCACAAATGTATGTATTTCTTTATGGCTTTCCTATCATAAGCTCGATATAGATCCAGTTTATACTAATTATGGTCCATTTTTTTAGAATTTGACCCATTAATATTATATTAGTTATTGGACTACCTTATTATCTTTATTTTAATCAAATTTACATAACTTAACCATCATGTAATTTAAAAACCAACAACTTCTATAATTAATTATTGCCCACCTAATAGGAAATTACAAACAAAAAATTGATTCAGAAGGACAGACGAAGTCGTGACTTTGGCTTGCCAATACTAATTTTCAATGAACCAAAATCGCTGTTTAATTTTATTTCTTTGTAATATAACAATTTACAACAATGTAATTGTTGCTTATATTCATAAAAGGTGAAACAATATTTGCAATTTTAAAGAAGTTGTTTTATGTTATAGTAGTAATTATATATTTTACAGTAAAGATAATAAATGAAAATTGTAATCATAAGTAAAAAAAAGCAATTCTACTTATTTGTTTATAGAGTTTCATTAGATTTTTTGGAGTTAAATAATAATTCAATTTAATAAAAAAGAATGTAGCCTATTTCTAATATTTTGTAAAATAAATTTGAAAAGTTGGATTTTTTTTAATTTCCAACCTTTTATTAAAATGAATATTAAGCGATTAATGTGGATACAGATTTAATAGGTTTATGACTATGCATTGTAAGGTCCAAGCAAAACTGCAAGCTATTATCTGGCTTTAACGTGTGGAGGAGAGTAATTAGGTTAGGGTGGCAAAAGAACAAGATTTTCATCTTCATTTTGTAACTAAATCGTGCAGTAATGTAGCTTTAATCCGTATGTCCTGTGAGTCATGTACCGTTGTTGCTATTTATGACCAATTTCCAAATAATTAATAATGATTGGAATGAAAATTGATGTAATTAGTTTTTAGTAACTCGTAACAAACCCTCCTACAGACAACGGTATGAACAACCCGTGGATTAGTTAGAGGAACCAACTAAATTCCATGGCTTTATATTAGACCCACCCTTGTCTTTGGAAGATCATTCCCTGCTCCCTCATCTCTCCTCTCGAATCCCTTTGCTCATTTCACATTTTCCTCTTTGTTTTCTGAACAAAGAGGAAAATGATGAAAGGTGGCTTCTTTGTTCCCCAAGGCAATAATAGAGACTCTTTTGCGGGCTATCAACTCATATTTGCTAATGGCTCCCTGCGGGCATGCTATAATGATTCAGATATACTCAATGACACGACCTTTTGGCAAAATGCAAATCCTTTGGTCAAATCTATCCCCTTCTTTGCCGCCCAACTAAGCATCACGATATTGGTCATCCGCCTTATCTTCCTCGGCTTGAATCTAATTCGTCAACCTCGCTTTTCAGCTGAATTAATCGTGAGTTGTATCCCCACTTTTTGTGTTTGTTTTTTTCATCATCATCCTATGTCATGATTACATGTACCTTATCAAAATGTATATCTTTTGCCTTTTCTGCATATACGTATACAGGCTGCTCTTATGCTGGGTCCTGGTCTGTTAGGAGGAGGTAAATGGTTCGGATTATACATACAACCCATGAATAGAATCAAGGCCCTAGAGACGATGGGAAATCTGGGTTTAGTTTATTACATGTTTCTTGTGGGATTGGAGATGGAGCTGGGGGCGCTAAGGCGTATTGAAAAGAAGTCCTTATATAATGCCATCCTCGGGTTCCTGCTTCCGTTCGGATTTGGGATTGGTTATTTTTTTTTGATAAAAGAGACGGAGTACAGCGGGCTCAGCCAGTTATTGAAGGAAGAACCTATGCACAAAATTGTGCTTGGTGCTTTCCATTGTGGTCTTGTTCTCACTGTTACAAGCTTCACAGATCTTGCTCGAGTTCTTTCAGACATCAAGCTTCTTCACACTGACATTGGTCGAACATCTTTGTCATCAGCTTTGGTTTCTGATCTAATGTCTTGGGGTTTTCTTGTCGCAGCAGTGACCATTTCTAATGGCCAAGATAATTATTACTTCTCCGTGTTATCTACCTTGGCTTTTATTATCTTCTGTTGGTTTGCTTTACGTCCTGCACTCCACTGGTTCATTAAAAAAACATCTTCCAAGGAAGGCAAATGCAATGATCTCCAAATCTTCTTTATTCTTGCTGGGGTGGTTCTGTGTGGATTCATCACAGACTTTTGTGGCTCACAGTCCATGACTGGTGCTTTCATGCTCGGTCTTATTATGCCCAAGGGTGAGCTTTCCATGAAACTTACGCAGAAACTTGAAGACTTTGTGGCCGGCGTTCTGCTTCCTGCATTCTTCTTAATTACTGGGATCAGAACCAACTACCTAGACCTCAAACAACACAATAGAAATCCTTGGCTCATAGTTTTAGCTATTGCCGTGGCTTTCTCTGCCAAGATGGTTAGCTCTCTCATCATCTCAATGCTCTATGGAATGCCTAATCGTGAAGGTGTAACCCTTGGAGTTCTTATGAACACCAAAGGCGTTATAGCTTTGATTGTCCTTAATGCCGGCCGAAACAGAGGGGTACGCAGTTTTAACTTTGAGAACATGTGAAAAGATAGTAACTTTCACTTTATAATGCCTTTTTTTTTTTTTTTTGGTGTGAAACGCAGTGGATGAACAATCGCGCATTTGTGGTAACTGTGTTAACACTTATTGTAATGATGACTGCTGTAAAACCAATTCCTGCTATGATTTACAAGTATGGGAAGCACTTTAGGCGTTACAAGCGCAGGACCTTGGAGAGAAGTGAACCTCACTCGGAGCTGCGAACCCTTGTCTGTATTCATGACCGACGTAACGTTTCTGGAATGATCAACCTTCTCGAAATATCTAATCCCACTAAGCAATCACCTATCTGCGTCTTTGCGGTCCACCTAGTGGAGCTCACTGGACGTTCTTCGGCAATGATGATCGTCCATGACGCTCAAAGAAATGGCAACCATAACCATGCCCACCAGTCCCGCGAGAGTGCAGAGTCAGAGGTCATTATCAATGCCTTTGAAAGATTCGAAGACCGAGGCCACGCAGTTTCCGTTCAGCCTCTCACGGTGGTGTCCCCTTACACCACCATGCACGAAGACATTTGTACCCTGGCTGAAGACAAACGTGTGACACTGCTTCTAATCCCATTCCACAAGCAACCTGGTGGTGATGGTATGCTCCAAGAAGAGAACGCTTCTGTCAAACTAGTTAACCAAAACTTGCTCGCAAATGCTCCGTGTACCATAGGGTTATTCATCGACCGTGGCCTTAGCTCTATCAGTAATGAAGAGGATTCTGACCAGAACACATCAAAACAGAATTGCGCCGTCATTTTCATAGGCGGAGCTGACGATCGCGAAGCCTTGTCATACGGTTCCAGGATTACAAGTTCTAATAATAAAGTGAACCTAACAATTATTCGGTTCGTTCCAAGCAAAGAAGCAATAAATGTGATGACAAGTCGAGGCCACCTGGATGATGAGGAAGAAGCTTCGCTCATGGAAGACATTGAACTTGAAAGACAGCTTGACGATGAGTATATCAACGAGTTCAGGTTCAGGACAATGTGTGACGAATCCATAACTTATGTAGAAAAGTTGGTGAGCCATGGGGATGAAATAATTACAACCATAAAATCAGCGTATGATGAATTCGATCTGTACATTGTTGGTCGAGGCAAAGAAGTAAAATCGCCGTTGACATTGGGAATATCGGAGTGGAGTGAAGATGAGGACCTTGGAGCTCTTGGAGATATGTTATTGACTTCTTCTTTCGCGCAGCAAGCATCAATTCTTGTAATCCGACAGTTCCGTGATCGATCCACAGCGGAATTCAGGACATACTCTAGAGCTTCAGGGCTAGAGGTCGGGTCTCATAAGCCAATTGACATTTGGAGGTCTCCAAGGGAGAATAATTATAACATGTATGTTAATCGCCGAAACATGGTAGATGATGATGCAGCCTATTAGTTAGGTCACATTGTAATAACACATACGTGTTATGCTTATGTACTACACTTGAACCTCCTGTTTCTATATTCTTCATGATCAGTGAATTATAGATACAATCGCTTATTAGTTGTTTCTACCAAAATTGTTAATTATTTATTCTTTATGTATTTTATTATTAATTTCGAAATTTAATTCTATAAATATAATACTTCCACATATAGATTAAAATACTTATGGTTAATTAAGAAATAAGACAATATTATTTATAATGATATCATAGTTTGATTAAAAAAACAATTTTCTGATTTCCTAAGTAAAAAACTAAAAATAAATACAACTCTTTCAGTTATAGCATTAGAGAGAGTCCCAGTTGGACCTTAGTAGTGGACTTTAAGGTTGTGGTTGTTGGAAACATAAATAGTCCGGACTTCGGACTCGGCATCTACAGCGTCTCTGTACGATCTTTCCTGCTTTAAACTTTCTCAATTATTTTGTGTTCCATCTAACCAGAAACCCTAGCACGATTTCTGTCAACTCTACATTCAGGAGGGCGATGGGTAGTGAAGGATCAAGGGTTGTTGGTAAGTGGGCTTCAAACTATGTCTTTACTATATTTTCTTTATGGCTATCGATGGCTTTCGGGAATGGGTTTTGTAGCATCTTTGAAATTTTTTCTTGCTTTTTACCTTTTGTTAGTGAAACTGTGCATATAATGATGTTTGACGTTGGAATTGTGTGAGATCTTTCTCTGCGCCTAATAATGTATGTGTCAGAATTCACGGTATAAACTCATAGGGAACAGAAATCGAAGGAGAGTATAAGTCTTCGGTAATTTTTGATGACTGGTTTAAAGTGAATGGGTTATGTAGTTGCTGATATGCAGGATTAGATAATTAATTGGCAAACTTGTGATGATGAGATCATTTAAGGGATTAGAAGAGGTTCTAGTTAAATATGCTTCTACGGTAACAATGGTTTGTAATATAATGAGAAACTCCCAAATAAGAATGATAACTGGTAAGAAGCTAGAGTTGCTTTCATATTGTCAAGTTTTTGAGGAAATGAGGTATATTTCCAATTTGTTTTCTCCGACTTACTTGAGGTGTAGTCGAGGATTTTGAAACTAGTATTCACAGGTTCTATTAATTAATTCACTCGGAAATCACTACCTTTTCTCATTTCAGTTTGTAAAGATCTCTTGAAACTCTTTCGATTTACTTTTTAAATCATTTTCTTTGTCAAACGTAAGCCTCTCCTAATCATATATGTTGGATTGGCTCCGAACAGCCATTTTCTTAACAATTTTCAATTTGTTCTGCCCACTTATGCTGTCCCAACTCAAACATGACTGAAAACGTAAGGAATTTTCTCACTGTGAGAATTTTTTCTTGTTTATAGTAAACTGCTTTAGTAGATCATGAAAGGTGATAGGAATGTTATTGGGCACAGGGAAAATATAACAAATTCCTGTAGCAAGCAGGATATTTTACTGAATTTATGGGACCTTAAGGTACCTACTTAAGTGCATTGAAGTAAGTTTGGGGGCCCATAAACTCTTAACTGCTCTATTTGTGATGTGATTCATGATTGCAAAAGTTGATTATTTCGAAGTGATTGAGTTGCTGTTGTATCCTTTTTTATTTAGCTTTCCAAATCTTATGTAAGTTAGTTCAAGACTTCTAGTTTAGCACATCATGTTTATATCTAGTTAACAGTTCTCAAGCTAGAGATACAGTAATCCTAACATAGTGAAGGCCAATGTACGAGCTGGATATTGCTCACTCTGAATGAACAGAATGACTAACAATTTGTGAGTTAAGATAGCAAATTGTGTCGGTGTGATATTTATTTGAGAAAAATATTCAGAGTTTGGTTTGGATTGACATTTATAGCTGTGATCATGAAGTTTTATCTTGAAGATCTGGCATATATTTGCCATCTGATTCATCTGATGTTTTGGATTTGCATGCCTTCATGCCTTTACATTTTGAAAATAATTTTTGGAACTATATCAATTAACTTGTAATAAATGCCTTGGTATTGTTTGCAATTTACTGGCACCACATGTGTGGGAAATTCTCATGTTTTGTTTTCTTAAAGGTGATTAAACCTGAAGTGAAGGTTCTCTTAACTAATAGAAACTCTCCATCCTCTACAGTGCCTAGGAACTTCAGATTGCTGGAAGAGCTTGAAAGAGGGGAGAAGGGAATTGGTGATGGAACTGTCAGCTACGGAATGGATGATGCTGATGATGTCTACATGCAGTCATGGACAGGAACTATTATTGGTCCCGCCAGTGTATGCATTTTGCTTTTCCTTTCTCCTAGAATATTGTCATTTTTACTTTATCATTGTATCTTATGCAACAAGGTTGGATTAGGAGGTTGAATTTTAGATGATTTCTAAATTGGCCCCATAATGCATAATTCAATGAGCATAGCTTTGGTTGTTTACATGTTGATCGTGTTTTCACTATTTAAGTGATTTTCAACTGTAACTCTTTCTCATCAGTTAGTTCTTTTTATTTATATAATGAACATTTGTGAATCCATTAGAAAAACATTGTCTTCTAAAAAGGTAATATTTTGTAGAAAGCCAGGTTTTCAATCTGGGGAAAATTTCCTTACCGATAAACCTGTTAACATTATGAGTCAGTTAGCTAGATAAACTATACTGCAAATCTCAATCATGTCCCAAAAAGAGAACAGGAACATACTCTTATAGCTTGTACAGATATACATGCTTAATATGGTGCAAAAACACATATGATGGTGCAAAACACAGATGTACATATCTGTGTTCAATTCCAGTACATAAGCAGGGAATCCATAACACCCATGGATAATTAGCTAGATTAGGAATGAGGTGTTCTTTAGGATTAGGAGCTCCTTAAATTTTCCTTTATACTTGTTATCCAAAACTAGTGCTAGTTGTTCTTTATTTATGGCTTTTTTGGGGGTACAAATTTCGCTTGTGTGCATGCAGAAAGACAACAGCAGGTATCTAGATTGGCCAGCTGCATGATTATTGTTCCAAATCTGGATCATATGCTTTGAGAAACGTACTGTTGGGAATATGCAATTTGTCTTACATTTGTCCAATCTAGAGTAGGAAAAATAAGTTTTACGGAATTGTCAGAGATCCTAAAATCTAGATGTTGAAGCTAAGCACTGATTGTCAAAAAAGATTTGCATGTTGCTTTTAGCTTCTTAAACTGCAGTTGTGGAATTTACATCTCAGTCACAAGAAACCACAGGAGAGATTCTTTTTTAGTTAAAGATTCTTTTTTAGTTAAAGAAGTTTCTAAAATGGTGGTTCTTTAAGAAAGAAGCTCGTATAGGACACATATACAAATTGGGGTTGGTTTATAACAAGATGATTGTTGAATCTAAACCTACTTTCAACCCATTTTAGAGACTGTTCCCATTGTACTACTTTAGTTCTCAGTTAAATGTTGCCAAATTCTTCTCAAGTCAAAGCAGTTCTTTGAAAAACATTCAAGTTTTTGGTGTATGCATCGCTTCTCTGTAATGCCTCCTGTCTATGAACATACAACTTGATTGTACTGCAATACTGTCTGCACTCTTTATAATATTGGAGAACAGCACAAGTTATTTCACCGTGTTGGTTGCCAGACTGTACATGAAGGGCGCATTTATCAGTTGAAACTGTTCTGTGGCAAGGATTATCCCGATAATCCACCAAGTGTGAGGTTCCAAACTCGAATTAATATGACATGTGTCAATCCTGAAACTGGTTTGGTAGGTGATCTTAGCCTGTTCAATTTTTGCTCACTAGTGGTTTGATCTTAACCTTGCTGATGATTTCATTATTAGGTTGAACCACGCCTTTTCCCAATGCTTGCTAATTGGCAGAGGGAGTATACAATGGAGGATATATTGATGCAATTGAAGAAAGAAATGATGTCACCACAAAACCGGAAGCTAGCTCAACCTCCTGAAGGTATCTCATATTTGCTTTTGCATAAACTTAGCTACTAATAGTTTCCAAATCAACCTCCCTCCCCCATAGCATTTGTAAATCTACTTTAGCCCATCTTGTTCCCTTTTCCATAGTGAATTCTTCTACTTGTTTTAAGGTATGGAAAATCAATAGAAAAAACAATCAATATCCCTTTCATAAAAGGTTGCTTACTCTGAAGATGTCCTATTAATGGCCGGTAGTTTTCTACCTGAAGTGAATATGTTAGGTATCCACATGTGGTTAGGAAGTTAAGGGTGAGGCAGATGTAAGTACAAGTTCTTCTTGGCTTATGAAGATCTGCATCAACTCCGAACTAATAGGGTCAGATGATAGTTGGGGCATTATCGGCAGCAGGACTCTAAAACATCCTTCCTATCTAATCATATTGCGTTTTTTTTTTTCAGTATTCATGTCAAATTTTATTGCAGGAAATGAAGACTCAAGGATGGATCAAAAGGGACTGGTGCTGAGGTGCTGTATTCTTTAAGACGTGAAAGCTGAGTAAACAAGATATTGTACATAAATATCCTCTTTCTTCTGCCGGCCCAATACCATTTATATGTAACCTGATTTATGAGCAGATGATCTTAGTTTAATTAATCCGTGGCTAAATAAGTTGGAGCATTGATGAATTGTGAATTTATTTAACAATTTCAAAAGATTTGCTGTGCCACTAATGTGACTCAAATTTGATCGAATATTTCTACTTGAGGATTTTTCAGCCTGAGAACAATTCATGTGGCATTTGTTTACAAAGCACTTATGGTATCATATGCAAGGCTTACGTAGCGTTTGGTTGCTGTCCTCGTGGATGAGAACAGATGATAAGGACATAAAAATTCTGTGGCCTGTACGCTGCGTTTGATTACTGTCTCCAATATGTAGAGACAGAACGAGATAAAAATTTAAAGACGGAACAGAATAAAGATTGGAGACAGTGAGGTGTTTGATTGTGATGGATAGAACAGAAAAAACTGTCTTTGTCTCGAGGACAGAAATATGTTTGATTGCAGTGGACAGAACATTAAAACAGTATCAATGACAAAAATGTCCCTGCAGTATAATATCATTAGAAATATGTAATTCATTAATTATTTTAAAACGAATGATTTGTATTAGTAAAAAAGTTAACAAATAATAATAATAATAATAATAATATTAAGAAATTAATTTCGTATAATAATAATAATAGCAATAACATTAACAAATTAATTTCGTATAATAATAATAATAACTAATTGAAGAAGAGGAAGAAAAATAATAATAATAGGGAATTTAATAATTACAATAATAATAAGAAAATTAATTTTGTATAATAATAATAATAATAAGAAGATAAATAATTTCGTATAATAAAATTAATAAAAATAATAATATTAATATAGAAAATAATAAGTAGAAAATTTATAACAATAATTAATAATAATAATAACAATAGTTAATAATAATAATAATAATAATAATAATAATAATAATAATAAGTTCAAAATTTACAATAATAATAATAACAATAATAATAATAATAATAATAATAATAAATTGCTTATGTGGGGGGAGGGATATTTCTGGAAGTTGCTTATATGTTTTGTTATGAAGACGGGGATAAGAAATCTTATACTACAATCTTGGAAGGAACAAAAAATTTCTATCCTTGTGCTCTGGAGTCGGAACAAAAATAAATGGGGACAACAAGTAAACACTACAAAGCACGGGACTTTTATTTTCCTGTCATTTGTCTCCACTCATGCGGACATTAACCAAGCACTACGGTAGTATTTGCTTGCTGTTCTCACCCATTTTTGTTTCGTCTTCAGAATACAAGGATATAAATTTTTTGTTCCTTTCAAGATTGTGGTACAAGATTTCTTGTCCCAAGAACAAAAAGAAAACACATAAGGAAATATCAGAAATACTTCTCTCTCCATATAAGCAATTTTTTATTCTTAATTATATTATTAAACTTATCATCATCATCATCATCATCATCATCATCATCATCATCATTATTATTATTATTATACGAAATTAATTATCTTATCATCATCATCATCATCATCATCATTAATTTATTATTATTATTATTAATTGTTGTTATAAATTTTCTACTTATTATTATTCTTTTTCTTATTAATATTATTATTTTTATTAATTTTATTATACGAAATTATTATTATTATTATTGTTGTTGTTGTTGTTGTTATTATTATTAATTATTATTATAAATTTTGTAATTATTATTATTATTATTATTATTATTATTATTATTATTATTATTATTATTATTATTATTATTATTATTATTATTATTACTATTACTGTGATTATTAATTATTGTTATAAAATTTTACTTATTATTATTATGATTATCCAATACTAAGTTTCTTATTATTATTATTATCATTATTATTCATTATTAATTTTTATTATTGTGATTATTAAATTCCTTATTATTATTATTAATTTTCTTCCTCTTCTTCTTCTATCATTATTTATTATTATTATTATTATACAAAATTAATTTCTTATTATTGTTGTTATTATTGTTTTTTAACTTTTTTACCAATACAAATCGTTCGTTTTAAAATAATCAATGAGTTACATATTTCCAATCATATTATACTGCAGGGACATTTTTGTCATTGATATTATTTTTATGTTCTGTCTACTGCAACCAAACATATTTCTGTACTCGAGACGGAGACAATTTTTTATGTTCTGTCCATCACAACCAAACACCTCACTGTCTCTAATTTTTGTTCTGTTCCGTCTCCAAATTTTCGTCTCGTTCCGTCTCTATATATTGAAGACAGTAATCAAATACAGCATTATAAAAATTTTTGGGCTGACCCCGAGTTCAACCCAACCCAATATCATCCCATACCAGCACTCCCCACACCCCAGCCATGAATGACGGTTTAAAATGCAAAATAAAAATAAGGAAAACAAAATGCACTATGGAGTATGGACTATCCATGAATTGTCCATAGTATACTGTCTAAAAATCATAATTCATTTCTTTTCAACCATGGGATCATACGCATACGATATTACTGAATCTTACATTAACGATTGCAAGTACTGAAGTACATAAATAAAAAGACGCCAGATTACATAGCTCAAGCTGTAGACGTTGAATGTTTTAGCAAGATGGATCAATATTTTTAACTACCTGCATCTTGGTTGCCAAGACCTTTAAGTTCAGCGTGACCTGGTGCTAGCTTAGTTGGTGGCTGAACAATTGGAGGACCTGATGAAGATGCAGGTCTGAACTGCCAGGCAACCATACTCGTCCCTGAATTTGGAACATTGGAGAGCTGGTTTTGGAGACTACTCATAGGGTCTGGATCCATGTTCTGCTTGTCCATATTCTCTTCCAATTCTTGTCTGTTCTGGAATTCGTTGATATCAGCTAGAGCTGCATTTTGATTTTTCTCTCCTGTCATAACTCCAGGAGTTCCAAACTGAAGCCAAGGCTGCCTAAAAGTCTGCCAAGTGGTCGGGATCCCACGAGAATCACCATTATTTTCAACATCCTCTTTGCTTCTGACCATTGCCTCATTGGATTTATTCAATTTAGCTTCTGGTTGTTTATCTTTGTCAGAAGATGATACTAATTCAACAGGATCGATTCTGTGTGTAGATGAACGGCCTGATGTAATTGCAGTGGTAGGAAATGCTTTATCTGGAGGGACAGCAGGAGTGTAATTCGATGGGAGCAGATCACCCCAATTCTCCAATAGTTCTTTGTACACTTTTCGCAAAGTAACCTCAGTAAGACCGGTCACCTTACAAATCTCTGCCTGTGTCTTTCGTTTGTCTTCTAATTGACAAGCAAGATATATAGCAGCTGCAGAAATGCTAATGGGGTTCCTGCGAGTGCAGAAGCATTTGTTGATAACAACTTCTCCGATATGAGTTGCAAGTTCCTGAAAGTTAAGTTAAAGAAATTGTCATACTTGATAAAGTGCAATATGAAAAGAAGTTTCAGTTAAAGTCATAAGAGTACAAGAGGGAGACAGCTCAGCAATACTTGGTTCATTTTCTGTTCACTATTTAGCATGACAACTTTTAAGCCGATTTAATTCCCATTTAGAATGCACATCTCATGTAGCTTATTTATAGGATTCACAGAAACAAAACCACAATGTAAATTAGATTCCCGACACATTGAGGTTATTTCCCATGTGCAATGACATCCCATGTAGCTTATTTGTAGGATTTATAGAAAGAAAGCCACAATGTACAATTAAAATCCCAATAAATTGAGCTTGTCCAACTTTATAAGCAATCCCACGTGAGAAAGTACCTGAGCAGCTTTGTTCAGTTGGAGGAGTGTGCAGAACCTTGGCATATGAACTGAAATAGAATTGCTATTAATGGGCTGACTTAGTTGCAAAGCTTCTCCCAGGATCTTGATGTACTTCCCTATCTCCTTCTGAGGCACATTGGCAGCAATGGAGATTTCCTGTTTTATCAAGGCAGTTGTTCAATTTGGAGATGCTCAAAACAGAAAAAACCAAAATAAAGAGACCAAAAAAGCTGTCATAGCCATTCAGCATAAAAGATAGAGAGTACCGTTAGGACATGGGAAGCATATAACCTTAAGGTGAAGAGAAACAAAGAATTTTAAGGATGGGGTCAGAAAACGCTTGAATGAAGAACAAAGCAATCAGAGGGGATTCATCCACAAAAGTATTTCATCAACATTTTTTATCTTTCAAAAATTTTGCAGAATGTGCCACACTGCCACGATTTATGGGGGGAAGTGAAAAAGATCCCAAGATCCTTGAGGGCTACAGTTATTAACTAACATAGAGAATGCAAAGTAAACAGAAACATCCATAGAGCACACTGGCCGCTCTGTCATCAGCATCCAGCAGCAAGGACGCATCGGCCTTGTTTTCTAATGATAACTGGTTTACCTGGAGAGTTCTAGGCTCTTGTGCCTCCCTAATAGCCTGAACAAGAGCGGCAGTTGCAAGAGCCTCAACACTACGATTCCTCAAACATGTAGCAGAACAACAATCCCTAAACAACTGAAACGCATGATCTGATATATCATAATCCAACCCTAAAATTGAAGCCACATCGATAATCTGCATATAAGCCCGCAGGTTATCCACTATAACCGTCGAAGAATTCGAATTCGACGACGATGAATTAGCCAACTCGAGAATTCGTTCGAGTTCGGCGAGGTGGCCGGAGAAGGAGAGAGAGGATCGGAGGGAGAGAGGGGCGGGCTCCAGAGACCAGGTGGAGAAGGCGGTGATGAACCCTGTGGGCTTGAAGGGATCTTCTTCGTCGGCGTGGTGGTGGACAGCGGGGAGATCGGAGGTGACGAGACAGAGAGGGTTGTCTTGAGCTCTGATGTGGAAGAGGTGGTGAGGATGAGATTGGCGCTCTTCGACTACTCTGCCGCAGGATGTGCATTCGGTGATCGAGCGGCCTGTGCTCGTGGTGGCGCACCGCCCTTGCGTCGACGAGCAGTACGGACACTTCATTTGCGGTAGAGAGAATTGTGAAATTAAACTAACTATGCGAGAGAGGGGTGCTTGGATTGAGAAACGTTTTGGCGCCCATTATACGTCTCAGAGCAAGGGGTCTTCAACTCTGATACAAGTACGAAAATTAACCACATGTTTAGTTATTTACACAAAACTATCACAACAGTGATTCATTGTTTAAGGGTCTTAAAGATAATCACACGTCATGACATCTAAGAAAAGCACTTTTTCACAGTTGAAGATGCCATGGTTGGCAACGATGTATGTGTAATGAAATAAGAATTTTACAAAGATCAAAGACTTCCGAACTACCAAAAACAAAACCTAAGACACCAACACCCTAAATTCGGTGATGATTGTGTTGACTAATGATAATAAGAGGTTACAAAGGTAATCAAGTCAGAAAAACATGATTGAATTTCTCTTCATTTGAATCTCCGTAAACAGAGTCCCTCTAAAATTTCTCGCTGAATTATCTACTGCAAGTTGTTTAAAAGATGCAGCAATAGACCAAGACTGTGGTATCAAAATCTCCGGGGAAAATGAAAACCTAATTAAATACATAGCTTATCCCTCTTCTGAAAACTTCACCAACTGAACTGCCCATGGTTCAAGGAGCAGCAAATGAGCAATTGCAAGAACAAAACTTTGAACATATGAAGCCTCGTGCTCTCGATGTCATTGCCCGCTCCCTCCCAAAGAAGTTGCAGCTCCACCTTTCTCTCGTAGCTTCATACTCTTACTTAGTTCTCGTACATTCTGATAGCAAAGACAAGGAAGATGTAAGGCCACAAAATGGTAAGT
>JAOSBK010000204.1:7913369-7923832 GCA_027568895.1 Erythroxylum shatona
TTTTATCCTCTGATGACGCATGTGTAGTTTTATCGATTCCCCTTGCTTCTTCGGCTATTGATAAGGTGATTTGGCATTTTGATAAAAGGGGGTGTATACTGTGAAATCCGGTTATTATTTAGCATCTTCTTTGAATCGAACACCTGAAATTCATAATGAGGTTGACTGGAAGCTTGTCTGGGATTTGCGTGTACCCCCGAAAGTACGAGAACTTTCTTGGCGTGCATTACGAAATCTTTTGCCGACTAAGCACAGATTACATCAAAGGGGTATGAATGTTGCTCCTTTGTGTAGCTGTTCTACTTCCAATGAGGATCTTGACCATGTTCTTTTGCAGTGCCATACGGCATTAGATTTATGGCAGCTTTGGGGAAGTGCAGGTACTGCGGTTGCCTTGCCATTTCAGGATTGTTTTGTCGCGCTTTGCCAAGCAGCTGATAGGTCCATAGTCGAGGAGTTTGTCATGTTGTGTTAGCGTTTATGGTGGGCTCGGAATGAAGTTGTTTGGAGTGGACGGAGTGTCCCGGCTGGTGTAATTTTACAGCACGCTTTGGAGTTCTGGCAAAAGTGGATTGAGGCACAGCAACGTCGGACAGTGCAACTTCCTTTGTCCTCTGTCTCGACTGCTATAGCTAGTTCGGACACAGTTATTAGATGGCGATGTTACTCTGATGCAGCAATTTTTGAAGCTGCTAGGCGAGTGGGTACGGGAGCTGTGACGTGCGCAAATGATGGTGGTTTTATACATGCTTTCACGACGTCCCAACCGGGTTATTTCTCTCCTCGAGTTGCTGAGGCTTTAGCATTAAGAGAGGCGTTGGAGTAAGTTTCGGTTCGATGCAGTGGCCGTGGGACTGTGTTTGTCGATGCACAAAATGTGGTAACATCTCTCTATAGTAGTGAACCCGATTGGTCCGAATTTGGTTCGATTATATATGATTGCCAGTTGCTTTTAGCACAACGGCCAGATATTCAGGTTAAATGGCTAAGTCGTCAGTCTAATGTCTTAGCTCATCGATTAGCTCGTAATTCCCTTTCGTTTTTTTCTAGTATGTTTACCAACTCTCCTCCGTTATGTATTTCGGATTTTTATTAGTTTAATGGATACGGTGGTTTTCCCTCCAAAAAAAAAAGAAAATCTCTTTTATAAAATGAGAATAAGCATTATTAAGTTACATCTCTAGGTATTTTGTTAAAACAAGGAAAGTTATGTACAGGAAAGTTGATATGAGCTTATTGTAACAGAGTCTGACAATTGAGGTCTTGCAATGCCTTCTTGATATCTGTCAGTTGCTCCAACTTACTTTTTGTCGTTATTTTGCGAGGGAGAGTGAACCAATATATAGGCCCCTGTGATTGGAATTGACTTTCAAGGGTGTTCCAAAGATCAACTAGAACTAGGCGTGAAGCGCGTAGGAGGCAACTTTTTTTTTTTAAGAGAAAAAGAGTATATTGATGCCTAAATGAGTCGGGGGAAATAGATCCTCGACATATTCTCTAAAAAAAGACGATGGCACCCTATAGGTGTAACATCAAAATAAATGACTCTAATGTCGGCATGACCTGCCTGGGCGGTGAGCCAGTCCGTGCATCTGTTACTCTCTCGATACACATGATGATGAACAATAGACCAGTTCCTATTGATAAGTTCCCGGATACTCATGACTAAAGAGTTTCCCGACTGAGAGCAGGAGGTCACAGAAGGTAAGAGTTGGTGCACCCCCACCGAGTCCACTTCCAACTCCGTAGGAGGCAACTTTAGGATAAGGTCATTCTCACGGATCTGTCGATAGTAGGTTCCAAAATGGATATAGTAGGTTAAAGTATCTCAAAAGATGCTTTAACAGATTTGCTTACTAGTTCCTAGATGGAGAGTCTTTCAATCTCAATAGTTGAGATGGGTTAACCTCGACCCTTATTGACCGTTATATAAGTCCAGAAAGGTGGGTTGTGTGAAGCTAACCTGATTTACGCAGAGATGTCTGACAAAGAATATCAAACATGTAGTTTCTTTCTTTTTGTTTTTACCTCCTCATCGTTTGTGTTGCCTGTTTTCTGTCTGATTGTAACCATGAATATGAATAAAAATGATCGTTAGCATAAAGGCTGCTAATGAGAAGAGATTGGTGGCTTCTTCTTCTTATGAACACAAGCTTGCTGATTTTCCTTTATTTAACACGACCTCAATCATGGCTACCGAGATCACACTTGAGATTGTAGCATAACGCACTATTGGTCTAGGATATAAGTTCGATTACTCTTGGCTTCTGTCACATTTCCTCGTAAATTCTTGGGTGTCTTTTGTCATGATTGACCAAAAGCATCGTGTTTGATGATTCTTTAGGCCAGTTGTATTTTTCCTTGGAGTGCTCCTCATATTTCTATATATATTTCTGTTAATAATCTCGTGTATCGCGCCTCCAATTAAGGAATAGCTGGCAAACCTTAATATAATCCTCCTGGCAAACTTCGAATCCTCCGGTAGCCATTCATTATAAATACTATTATATTATCAAGATGATCAAATCATCCCCTTGTTTACTGAATACCTACATAGATAGGTTGTGTCGATTCCTTAGGAAAAACTTTAGGGATGCTTTCATTACCTATTCTAATTTTTTATGATTGATCAGCCTTTCAGTTATGTCGTGGAGCATTGACTCTAGGTTCACGTATAAGGACTTCATCATTTGCCTATATCTATGCGTGTACCTAATCATTTGCCTAAGTTCATGCGTTATTTCAAGAGTTCAGATCTCCTGTTCAATATTATTCAGTTTTATTGTATCTAATGAATCTCAGCCATTTATTTATGTATGTCTCATGTAGGTCCCGCGTAAATCTCGCATGGGTTCCGCAAAATAAATGGCTGAGATTCATTGGACACAATAAGACAAGATAATATTGGACAAAGGATCTCATCTCTTATTTCAATAGCTCATCCTTGGCAATCTTAGGACATACTTAAATACTAGATCGAACATTGAATTAAGTAAGGGTTTGCTTTGAGCACGGGGTTGGTTATAGATATGGGTATAATAGTAAATAGGGATGGAGATCAATATGAAAAATAAAAAAATGATGCTTGGTTTGTAACTTGAGTTTCTGTATTAATACCAATAATGTTGTTTAGTTTATTGCATTAATGAGAATAAAAGATAATATAATACCATTTTTACCCTTAAAATGAGATATTTCAAAAAATATACCTAGAGGCGCCGAACAAAAAATTCCTTCGTTAATGAGACGCGATAAGGTAGGATGGGAGATCGTAAGGAATTGAGAGGCGATAAGGAAGTAAAGAGGATGATAGGGCAAAGGCTGAGGATAAAAGAATAAAAAATAAACATGATAAAAAACTTAGATTGGAATGAAAATTCGATACCTCCTTGGTGGGTTTAATAAATTCTTAAATTTAATGGAATAAATCTATTCCCCTATAATTAAAAACCGCAAAGCAAACACCATTTTTTACAATTATTCCATTCCTTCGTTCCCAAACCCTCAAACCAAACGCCCCCTAACTATAAATGGAGTTTTTATTATGTTTTGTTAAGAAAAGATAGAGAAAAATTAAAACTAATGAGATAATGAAAAATATAGGAGAAGAAGTAAAGAGGTTCTAGTAAAATAAGAATTGTTAGGCACCCTATCTTACAACTGTATAGAATTTTTTTTTTATAAATTTAGAAATTTTAAAAAGAAAATGATGTTAGGTGTGAGGTGAATAAAAATAAATTTGTGGCTGAATACCTATGAATTTGAGGTTTGACCTAAGATTTAAAAATAAGATGTCCAGAGTAATATTTAAGAATTTAAAACTTGAATTTATGCTTAAGATTTTGTGATTTACTTATAATTTATACATCTTTCTTGTCAAATATGCCAATATAAACAAAATTGAATTTTCCTTTTTATAGTTGATTTAAAGGTTTTGGTTATGGTTAATTTAACATTATCATTTAGATTGTAACTTTTTTGAGTTGAGTCTAAATTATTTACTTTTTCCTACACATGTACTCTAGAAAAATCAAATAAAAATAAAACATACAAGTATTTATAATTTAATTCATATAAACAAACAATATAAATGAATTGTGCCAACGATAGATTGAGCTGACATGATTCGAGTTATTATTATCTTGTAAGCCCTCTTAAGAAAAAAGGAATAGAAACAATTATGGATTGAAAAAAAAGAGATGTTTTAAAATATAGTGACCCTACTAAAAAAAGAGGTTAGGCCCAAATTTATAAACTTAATAGAACTAATAACTTATCTAAATAGAGACCCAAGTCCCTGATGCATATCAAAAGGGATTAAAAAATAAATTAAAACTAAAATCATATGAAAAATCATCAAAAATCCTTTTTTTTTTGGAAAATAAAGTGATTCTCAATTTTAGAAACAGAGTATCATTCATGAATAAATGAGTGAAATCTGAATCCATAAAATGCAGGTGAGAAAACCAAAGCAATAGGAAAACGAATTGAAATATCCATGCAATCGGACAAGCTTCATAAACATAAAATAGAGGCTGACAAACGGCGTGATGGGCACTCCCAACAAGCCTAAAAATTTCTAGAATAAACTAATAATTTGCTACTTGTACTAAAGTCAATTACCTATGTATCTAATATCATATCCATCTGTATGTTGATCATATCTCTTATAAGATAATGGTTTAGTAAGAGGATTTGTAAGATTCTCTTTAGTGAGAACTTGCTCCAATGCTATGTTTTTCCACATCACTGTCTTCCTGATCAAGTGAAACTTCCTGAGTATATGTTTGAACCATTGATAAGACCTTGGTTCCTTTGCCTATGCAATAACACTACTGTTGCCACAGTCCAATACTATAGGCTCAATAATGCTAGGAACCACTCCAAGTTTAGTGATAAACTTCTTGATCTAAACCACTTCTTTTGTCGCCTCTGACACTGAAATGTACTCTGCTTTGGTTGTTGAATCTGTAATGGTTGGTTGTTTGGAACTTTTCTAACTTACCACAACACCATCTATTGTGAAGATGCACCATGATTGTGATATATTATCATCAGGATCTGGCTAGAAACTGGCATCTTAATATCTTTAAACTCTCAGTTTAGCTCCTCTATAAACCAAGAAAACATCTTTAGCTCTTCTCAAGTACTTTAAGATGTTTTTCACAATTGTCCAATAACATTCACCTAGATTGACTTGAAACATACCCATTATGCTCAAAGCCTAAGAGACTTCTAGTCTAGTACATAGCATAACATATATGATTGACCTAACTATCAAAGCGTATCGAATACAATCCATTTTTTCTCTCCTCTTGTGTCTTTAGACACATACTCTGTTAGAGACTAGTCCCATGCGACATGGGTAACAATCCCGTCTTGAAATTCTCCATGAGAAACCTCTTTAGCACTTTGTCTGTGTATGTGGATTGGGATAACCCAAGCAACCTCTTTTATTTATCCCTATATATCTTTATTCCCAGAATACAGGTTGCTTCTCTCATATCCTTCGTGGAGAAATTATTAGATAACCAAATCTTTACGAACTAAAGCATATGTATGTAGTTTTCAATTAGCAATATTTCATCCACATATAACATTAAGAAAACAATTGCACTCCCATTAACCTTCTTATAAACATATGGTTCATCTACATTTTTTATAAAATTAAACTATTTGTCATCAACATAGAGTTCCAACTACATGACACTTGTTTAAGTCCATAAATAGACTTTTACAACTTGCATACTTGAGTAGGAAATCTCTTGGATTGAAAACCTTCAGGTTGTGTCATATACACATCCTCATACAAATTTCCATTGAGAAATATTGTTTTGACATCCATCTGCCAGATTTCCTAGTCATGATATGCAACTATGGTCAATAAGATCCTTATGAATTTTAGCATAGCTACTGGCGAAAAGGTTTCATCAAAATCAACTCTTATTTTTGTTTGTAACCTTTAATCACTAACCTCGCTTTGTACGTATTTATATTACCATCCATGTCAGTTTTCTCTTAATAACGCATTTGCATCCAATAGGTATAATATCATCAGGTGCATTGATTGGGTGTTGATGTGTGTAGTTTTAATAATATCCTCGATAATCTGCAAGCACACGATTCGTTAGTATAATACCTAAGCTGTTGATCCTATGAGAAGGGATAATATAATCCTAAAATCTAAGGCCAAAACAAATTGTAGAAATTCAAATATAACAAAACAAAAATGAGAATTCAATTCAATCAATCAAATTAAGAATCAAACATGACAATATTGATTATCTAGCAGTTGTAATACACACCCAAGAATCAACCTAAGGAAATTATCAAATGAGAGAAAGGAAATTTTACCTATCCTTAACGCTAGCCTAACTGATTATGAATTATTGAATTATTGGTTCTAGACGATCTTAGGATTGATTGCTCTCTCTCTCGAGTTATAACCATTAACCCTAAATCATAAACCTTAATTAGAGTATAGAAGTTGCAATCTCTCAATTAACAACCTAACCAAAACCTTAATTAATTCTGAAGTTGTCTAATAAACTATTGAAAACCTATGCAAGATCTCTTTTCACACAATTTACTGATTTGATTTAATTTTTATTCTATTAAATCACCTAACTCTCGTTAGCCCAATTTAATTATTTTTTATTCGATTCACTCTCTTAGTTTATTATCGAATAATGCAATCGCAGAATTGATTCATAATAAATCCAATAAAATATAAACAATCAAATTTCATTAATTTAAAGATAAAACTTTGAAGTTGAGTTTAGAACATCTTCAACATTTAAAAATCCTACCATCAATTGTCATTCTAATTCTATACAATAATAAAACTAAAAATAAATAGAAAATATGATCTAAACAGATGATGGGAGGTAGCGACGTTGGGAAACTCTTAATCTGGGAAGTACATCAAGTCAATTTCTTCTCCTCTTCTCTCTTCCTTCTTCTCTTCCTCGATCTCTCAATGAATTCTCTCTAGGTTTCTCAAAAATGGATGATGCAAAAGCTCTCTCATCCTCTTTGTCTTGTTCTCTAAATATCCTTTATGTTCTGAGCAACCTTAGGATTTTCTGGGGTCCGAAAATCCCTCAAAACTTGACATTTTTTAGTGTTTACGCGTTTGCCTAATGTAGCCTAGATTGTGGGCCACATCTGAGCCTTCTGCCACGATCGTGGCATGTAGGCCACAATTGTGGACCATATCGTGGGCTTTTGTCACGATCGTGACATGTGGGTTACAATTGTAGGCCAACTCTAGTGCTTCTGCATGATCGTGGCCTGTTGTGTCACAATCGTAGGCTGTTGTTTGAGCCCGAATGTCTCCGAAACGTCTCTATTCTTTGATGTTGACCCTAAAACAATAACAAACACATCAATGTACCTCAAAAATATAATATCTAAGCTCAAAGACTTGTACTAATCCACAAAACACTTAAACCACAAATAATTACCAAACATTCTAATCTAAATATATACTAAATGATTGAATTATAGCTAACCACATATCAAACTAAGCCCTAAAACATGATGCAATTTACACTTATTAACATCCCCACACTTAAATGTTTGCTTGTCCTCAAGTAAAAAAAACAACAAACTCATAAATATCACAAAATCACACAATGTAGTAATGAGACAATGGCTTCAACTTCATGAAATAAATTTAACTTTAAACACATTCATTCAAGTTATTTCAAATCATTAACATGCAAAATCAACATTTATGGGCTCTAAACTAAACATACATATTAATCAAAACCCAAATGTCAAGTTACTCACCCTATTCAATTGTACACACACATTAATAATTCTTTGGTCATTCAAACTCTGTAACTACTAAGTACATTTTCATGAAAAGGCAAGCTATTTACAAGTTCGGTAGGTTTTATTAGAAAATATTTTTATTTAATTTTTATTTAATTTTTTGTAGACATGGATCTAGTCTTTTACTCGGAGACAAGCAATGGTGATGAATGTTGATCTGGTTACTCGACTAAGCCATGTTTTTGTTAAGCTGCTTGGTTGAAACGCCATTATAGCCTTTTGACGCGGAGGCACACATTTGTGATGCGTGTCAATTCGGTTACTCAACTGCATCACGTTCTCAACTGAATACTAACTCTATTCATAACCCGAAAGCTAGTGGGATATTTATTTATTTAAAATTAAAAAACACAAAATTTTTTGCTTACCTTGTTGCTTAAGCTACTCATTTTCATGAAAAAACTAGCAAAGTCACTTTAGTCGAAAGACTTAAAATTATGAATGAACGTGGCAATTTACAGGGCGACAAACTAACATTAAATCCTAATTAACCTCCATATTTAGCCAAAGAACCTAATTCACTAATTTTGCGAGCTAACGACTCTTCACAAGCTAATAGACTATGTTCAAATTTTAATCAACTTCAATCCATCTAAGCCATTGATACATTGACACAATTCACAATATGAAAACCTAACAAACTATCATACACTATGCAAAATTCACACTTAAAACAAAACACATAACCTCTCCCCATACTTGAACAATACATTATCCTCAATATGAGAAGTAGGCACACAACACACATGGAAAGAAGAAACATAAATTAAAATAAAACAAAAAAATAAAATAAAATAAAGACTAAATTTAAAAACGAAGGGGCTAGATGTTGGGCCCTGTTTTCGAAGCACAACAATCCATCCGGAGTCATAAAGCAGGAGTGGGTCCCCTTGTAGGGTTATTTTATTAACCCTCATTAGCCATCATCGGTTAATCTTCATTCTTATAACATCCCAATAATTTTCCTCACAATTTGTTCAATAGTGTGCCTACACCAGTCAAACACCAAAATCATAATTGACTTCTATACAACAATTGGAGCTCCAAGTCTCTAGTTTGCTTTGAAGAAATAATCACCTCAATCGGAGCTCTGCAGCTCAAGATATGCTTAAAAACTCCAAAGGGTGTTCCTACCCCAATCACGCTCTCCTAATTGACCTCTCACTTTCTTTCAATCAAACTTTTTCAAATCAATAAAAAAAGCTACAAATTTTCATTAGAGATAGATACATGTTTTGGGAATCTATCGCTTCAAGAATTACTTCATTCGGAGGTCGGGTGAGGAAGTTATGGACAAAAGAATCCAACCTGTTTATGTCCTCAAGTCATTTTATACCTGTCTTGGCGCAATTGCTATAACTTTTGCTACAAATGATGGATTGATGTCGTTTTTAGATCATTTGAAAGTTGACTTTAAGATCTATAACTTTCACAAAGACTACAAAGCAATATTCTGCCTCTAAAAGAATCAAAAATAAAATAGAAGATGACGATACAAACTAAGATGATGCATAAGGTCAAACTAAGACGATACAGAAGTCAAACTAAAGCGATACAGAAGTCAAACTAAGACGATACAAAAGTCAAAATAAGACAATACAGAGGTCAAACTAAGATGATACAGAAGTGAAACTAAGACGATATAGAGGTCAAACTAAGACGATACAGAAATCAAACTAACATCAATCTCCATAACTTGTAATGCTCATATCTCTCAACTCCGATATCCAAAATTTACAAACTTTATATCATTGGAAAGCTAAGAGGATAAGCTACAAGCTTCCTAAAGACGACTCTATCTAGTTCTATCTAGATTATTCCAGATTTTCCCTTGAATTCAAAACATAAAATTTACCCTTATGTAATACCTGAAATTTGTCCCAGCTTCACTTCCTATATTACACACCACTCATAACAACTCAACTACTAATTGGAATTCATCCAACTCTCATCATCCACAAAATTCCTATCTTTCATTTCCATAATATCCCACTTATATATATATATATATAACAATAGCTCATGTTCAAGACTCATCATCTCAATTTGGTACTCCCTCAAGTGCACCTAATTCCAACTTTTCTTCATCCATTCTTAAATCTTAGCTTATTTGACTTGTCACATTTAGCTACATCTCATCATGAAAAATTCCTATGTGTCTTCTCCATAACATTTCACTGATATGTATATATATATATATATCAACCATTCATACTCAACATTCATAATTCATTAACAACAAATAAGAATTTTACAAAACTTTAATGACATTCCAAGACATATTACATCACCAATATGTTAATATTTCAAAATCCCCAAATTACACAAGATACTTGAAAGATAATTTCTCAAAATGCAATTACAACTTTATTTTACACAATTTCCTTCAAAACAAACAAAACATGCAATTTCGGAGTAATGCCTTGATTCACTTTCACTTGATTTCTTGCTCATCACCTTAGTAGGGGAAAGAGAGTGGGGGTGAGTGTTAAAGCTCGTGGGTAACATGCTTATAATGAATAACAAGCAAAACCATTCCAAAAGTTTATTCTCATAGAAAATTCTTATTGAATCATAAAACACATGTTTCTCAAAATTCTTGTCATGTAATCAAAATCACAACA
>JAOSBK010000204.1:7938837-7956100 GCA_027568895.1 Erythroxylum shatona
TAAATTTAAAATATATAAATATTCAAATAAAATTTGATTTAATAATTCAAATATATTTCAAATAAATATTGATTTATAAATAAAATTTTAATTTTAAATTATTTATTTTAAAATAACATAAATTTATTAATAATTTGTTAATAAATATTATATAAAAGATTGAATAAATTTATTTAATTAAAAATAATTTATCTTTAAGTTTTAACTAAAATGTAATTATTATCAGTAATAAAAATAAATATTATTAATTAATTAATATTTGATTATTATGCATGTTTTTATTAAATATACAATATTATTATTTAATTATTAACATGTTAAATCGCACCAATGAGTATGCTATTATATGGCAAGGAAATCATTTAATAATAATTATTGATTAATAATTATTTTTTTATTAATTATGATATTTTTATTATTAAATAATATTAATTTTTAATTTATGTTATTATTAATTTTAAATTGTTATTTGTTTTTATTAATTCTTATTATTAATTAATTGTTAACTATTTAATAAATAATAATAATAAAAACAAAAACAAAAAATAATAGTAATAATAATTCTTAACATTAAATAGGAAATTATTATTAATTATAATAAAAAAGAATAAGAATAATAAAAATAATAATAACAAGAATAAAATTAATAACAATAATAAGGAATTTGATAATTATTATTAATAAATTAATAATATCTTAATTATATCATATACATTTCAAAATTTAAATATTTATAATTTTATCACAAAATTTTAAATTACATAATATTCATTTATACAATAAAAAAGATGACATATTACAGCAAGGGATTTTTTTTCATTAACTTAATTAACTAAAATCTTTAATTGATAACAACAAAATTTAATATCTGTTTTAACTAAAATATTTAATTCATAACAAAAAATTAAACATTTGTTTCAGTCACAGACATGACTTAATAAATTACACTAGCGACTGATGATATTCGCTTTTTATTTTTTACCTATATATTATAATATTTGCATTTATGTACATTTCTTAAATTTTTATTTTTTTCAGTCCAATTTTTAAATATTTATAATTTTATCAGAATATTTTAAATTACACAATATTTATTTACACAATAAATGATATAATATATAACTTTTTTTAATCATAATTAACTAAAATATTTAATTCATAACAAATAATTTAATATTTTTTAATCATGCGTGTGACTTGTGATATTACATTTCCTAATTTTTCATTTTTCATTCCAAAGTTTTACTAACTAATTTTACTAATCTATTTTTTAGATTCTAACTTATATATTTTTAATAATTCTATCATAATTCTTTTCTTATTATACATTTGAAATTTTAAATATCTATAATTTTATTACAAAATTTTAAATTATATAATATTTATTATTTTTAACTTATTTTGTTTGAGTTACACCCGTGACTTAATAAGTCACATAACTTAATAAGTTACACCCGTAATTAACTATACATGTTTTTTACTTTTTACTTGCATATTATAATATTTATATTTAGTTTATATATTTTATCCATTTATAACAAACACATTACACTATACATTTTCTTAATTTTTTAATTTTAAATTTTAAATTTTTACCGACTAATTTTCCTTATTCATTTATAATATTTTAACTTATATATTTTTAATATAACAAATTTTAACTTTTTAAAAATATACATTTCAAAATTTTAAATATTCATAAATTTATTACAAAATTTTAAATTAAATTCAACATAAATAATCGTGGAATTAAATTACGTGGACATTACATTACTGTGCATTTGCGCATTGTCTATCTGTTAGTTACTTGCTAAGTGATTCAAAGTCGCGTCCGTATGTGATGCTTGTGAGCTTGTCAAGATATCACGTGACTTGTGGTACCCATTTTTATACATGACCCAAAACCGGATTGACAGAGGATCCGGTTAGAAATGGGCCAGGGCTCCGATTTAAATAATTGTTGGATATCATTTACAAGCCAGTGGCCTAGATTCCAAAACCCAACTCCTTATAGCTGGAATAGTTATGCACGTCAATGGGCGAGACTAGGCCAGGCCGGACCATGGCCCGATAGGCTAGAGTTGGTCAACCTAGAGCCCGACCCGATCATTTGGTTATATTTAAAAAATTAAAAACGACATTATTTTTTACGTTTCAGTCAGGCCAAAGGCTGGGCTGGGTTAACCCATGCTATGCCTAGCTCAGCCCGTAGCCCAGAAAACCTGGGCCAAAATTGACATCTTAGGAATAATCAAGTTATTAATTATATTATTTAGGGTTAAGTACACAAAAATTTTACTAAATTTGTTGTTTTTAGAAAGATATTTGATAATTGAAAATACACTATTTAGTTTGATAATTATTGAATAGGTCATCTTTTAAAAAGTATTTCAAAATTGAATTTATCTTGATAATATATTATAACAACTATAATTATTTTCCAAAAAAAAACAACTATAACAATAATATCCATTGAAAATCTTGTTAAACACGGAGTCTGAAGAGGTCCAATATTACGCAACCTTATTTCTACTAGGTAAAGAGTCTATTTCTAACTTGATAATAAATTAGATCATTTAACTAATTTATTTCACTAATTGTCAAATTTTGAGTTTTTCTGGACATTTTAAAAAACTGGTGATATGGTATGAATTCTAAGAGAACAGAGGTATGACCTTGCACTGGTGAAATTTTAATTGTCAATTAAAAATAAATTTTAAAAAATTCAATTAGCTCTAGTTAATTAATATTTTTTTATAATTTGTATTAATGCAAATGGTTTTATAAATAAATAATGACTCAGTCATTATTAAACATTTTAAATTTTTCTCACATAAATATCGGACTTTTTAATTTTTAATTAATTTCTAAAAGTTTTAAAATATAACTTATCAAACATGATTTTCATTCATTAAAAAAGGGGAAAACATGATTTTCATAATCGAATGTATCTTTGCTCCTACTTAAGTTATGTTTGGCAAACAACAGATTGTATTAGCTGTTAGTTGATTCTATCAACGGTTAGCTGATAATTGATTATATCACTTGTTTATTAAATATGTTTAGTAAAATTAGCTATTAATGTATAAAATAACTTATGAAGGCATGATTTTTTTTAAATAAAGGCATAAATATTATATTTTTTGGTATTTGATTCTATTTCTACATCTATATATGTTTTATCTTTATTACACATACCTAAGTTTAAATCTCTACTTCTATCATTCTCTTGAAACATTTCCTAAATTCAGGTGTGAATAATATTTTAAAAATCAGACCAAAAGTTGGAAAAGAGCTTAAAGTTTATAAAGTTTAATCAGTATTAGGTCGTTATAAATTCAGTTACAGATTGGATTAAATTAAAGAATTTGAATAATGATTAAAAGAGTCTGTTTTTAATTACCCATTAAAGAATTTATAATTTAATTGAACAAAGAGACTATTAAAAAATTAATTGATTTATTTAGATTTATAAAAATGTAAAAAGTGACCAATTAATTAATAAATTGATTGTTTTTAACAAAAAATTATTAAAATAATTCAAACTGAAAAAGTGAAACACTAAATTAAAAATTAGTTACCTTAAAAATTTCATAGTTAAACTCATTCAATTTTTTAATCATTTTATAATTATGTGATCGTCGACTTATAGAACACTATATTTAAAGTACACCATACCAATCTTTGATTTGGTCCGATTTCCATGATATATTATATATGTATATACACGGTAAACTTTAGAAAATTTTCATTTATTTAAAATTATTGAAAAATATTTTAAATATATGAAATAAAAATTATAAAGAGTTTGGATATTATGTACAGAATAATCAAATATCATTTACATGGTAACATAATTTAGTTCTTAAATTTAAATTAAATTAATTGAACTCTTTTTAAATTAATAATTTATGATAATTATAATAATTTATCAATCAAAATCAAATTTACTTGATTCAATTTGAAAATTTTTAAAAATTATAGGATTTTTAAAATTTTTGAAATTAATTTTGATAAATTTCTTAAATTATATAAGACCTTCATGAAATTTGCCAACAGATGAATTTTGAAAATAATATTTTCAAGTTAAAATCAATTAACTTCAATTGCAAATAATAATAATAAAGAAGTTGATTTGATTAAAAAAAATGAAGACAACTCTTTTTAACATATTCTCAAATATTAAACAATTCAAAAAAATAAAAAAAAAACTCATATACACAAGTTGTTAATGACATATCACCAAATAAAATTACAAATTTATCCTCTCGTGTTCAATGGCATGAGAGTATTATTTATTTGGATAGCTTATCTTCTACGATACATAGGAAATTAGACCATTCCTGGAGACTTTTTGCACAGGAAAGATGACGGCTTTGAATGAGACTAGGGTTATTTTATATACGGTTGTTCAACAAGCTTGGTTTAGTTTTTAATATGTTTTTAAAAGAAAAATGAGATATATTGTAAATATTATCAACTAGAAGGCACAACTTGCATTTTAATAATGTGTTAAAAATTAGACTTGAAGTTAACAAAAAGTTTAAGGTTCAATACCGTAATAAAATAGATTATATATTAAATAAAACTAAATAGTAACTAAACAGGTTGGTGTGAGTGGTTCAGCACTCTCATCCCTTAATCAGAGGTCTCGAGTTCGAGTCCTGGGAATGGAGAAATCTGTTTAGCCAGCATTTTACTCCTTACGGGCTGACCCGGTACGAGCGGGGATTATCTGAGAGTGGATGGCTTAAAGGCGCCTTCCCATAGTTGAGACCCTCTTAAGACATCTCGTGGTCTAACCAAAAAAAAAAAAGAACATCCTAATCAACCTCACGAAACTTTTGGCCAACCTAATATTCATAAACTGGCCATAGCAAACGGAATTTGCTTGGACAACTCGATAAACATGAGGAGACAAATATTTTTCAGACATAATGATAACATATAGATTGGTTCAAAAATTGACCAATGTCTGCGGTTGCAGGTGGGTTAGTAATAAGATAATGAAAACGATAGTCATAATATAAAAAGAAAGCACAACTAATTAATTCAATTTTTAAAGGGTAAATGAAGATACTTTGTTTAATCTTTTCATCTACAAAAAAATATCAATTCAGTACAGACATGCCTTATTTCATTCTTTTGGTTTTTCAATATTCCTTTGTTACAGCATGGGAGAGTCAAATCAGTTAAAATCTTGATTAGTGGAAGACATTTAAATGAAGCTTTAAAAAGGGAGAATCTCTTCAAGAATGCTTGTGAGGTAGGACGGGGTAGATTGGGACAGCCCCACCTTGTAGAGAAACTCCAAATTTGAAAGCAATTGCAAAAGCAACAACAGATAATGGAAGAGAGAGAAAGAGAGGGTGCACAAAGTTCACGAATATCGCTCACTCATTAGAATCATGGTCCTCTTTTAACCCATTCTAATTGTCCCCCCATTTTTTAAGTTCTTAAGGATATATAAAAATGGAGTGAACATAGGATTAATCATTGTAACCATATGAAAGCCAATGCTACTTTTCATGATAAGCTTAGCCGATTGCATTGGTGATTTTAAGTCTGTAATTTGCTCTTGAAAAGCTATATGATGAATATGATTTGGTCCAACACTTCACCGTACTTTGAGATTTCGGATTCTGGGATTAAGTCTAAACAAATCCGCCATAGCACGTTGCCTTTGTTATGCTAATGGAACACTTTCGCAGATTCCCGTTCGATGATATGAATGCGCGCGATATTTAATACAACATACATAACATAAATATTATAAACAGGACAAAACAGAATAAACAAAATCTAATTATTTAAAATAATTTTGCACTTTTGTAGTTATATTCACTCCATCTTTTCTAATTAATGATGATTACGATCGGAGTACTATGCAGATTAACTGCAATTACGATCTCCATATGTAATAAACTTCAATGCACAGCCATTAAATTGGGATGATCTTCCCGATTAGTTACAAGTTCCCTTCGTCCAATCTTAAAGAACTGCTGAATTTAACCTAATGTTTAAATAAAAAAAAGTTGATAAAACATGTTCTTATCTCATCACCATAACTGTTAACATAAATTCATCCAAAGGACATAAACATATTGCAATACCATTGATGAGAGTACTCTCTACTAGAAAATTGCCTTTCCACCTAACTTTTGGACGTAGCTGAATCATATTATCAATATCAAACAAAGGCGTTACTATATTAAAAAGAGGGATGAGCGCCTCTTATGGATATGTAAAAAAGTGAATAATGAATTGACATAAATGTTAACAGGTACTATGTTGACGTAAATCAACATTAAAGTTGCAATAATACCCAACAAACCAGAGCATCACCACGAAGATCACGACAACTTAAGCGTTCAGCATTTGTACAAAAATAATTTGGTACGAAGCTAACTTTAATTGGTATTAGACTCGAGTGGGCTGAATTGAGTGTGGAATATTTAAACCGTCACCACCTTATTGCAACTTTTTCTTTTTCACTTATTTCGAGGTGCCCCTGTCCTCGAGTCTCCACTAACATCTATCTATACACCTATCCTTCCAACAATTCTTTAGAGATGCACATAACAAAAAAAGGGAAAGTTCGTAAAGTGAGATCACAAGCAAAAGTGAAGCAAATAGGCCACCGAAAGTAAAGCTAGTTACCAGGCTGACTAGGAAATAGTAGACACGATGGCATACTTCTTGATAATATGCAGATTCTATCATTTACCACCTGCACATTGAAACAAAGCATAAAGCTTGAGTCACAATTCACAGTTTTTAAGAGTCTAAAAAGATAGAAATTATGAATAAGAGAACAGAACTTTTCACCTTTTCCTTTTTCGCATACTTTTCTTAAGAAAGAAAGGAACACAATAAGCAATGCAACCCCGGCAATTAGGCCAACTAGTATTGCCAATGTCTTCTCAATCTCATCATCATTATTGTTACCTACAGAAAAGCAGAAACAACTCAAAATTAGGCAGAAACATTGATCATCCTAGCAACTTCTGACAATAAAACTATCAATCATAAACTGATTATTACTTTCAGTCTGATCATACGCATGGGCACTGATGAAAAGTTCAACAATCTTTGAGAAAGTTTCTATCATTATTTCTCACCAGGTGTGAGAATTTCCTGATTCCACCTCGAGGGATGAGATTACATGTGTGCTATATATTACGATTTGACATCATTCGGAGAGATACTCTTTCTTAATTTATAGCTTTTCAAACACTTTGAACGCTAGAGCTATCATTTGTGGCCATGATTAAGTCTGATTACATTGGATTCCTTGTTGATTTCTAGAACTCATACTTTACCATATGGTGGGGGGGACCTATTCCTCTGTCCCAATAATCCTGTACTCCTGTGTTATTTGCATCCAAGCCCTTTATTGATTGTCAACAACAATTAATGAAGGGCTTGGATGCAAATGACACTGGATATAGGGTTTGACAATCAATGAAGTGTTTGGATGCAAAGAACATAGGGTACAAGATTATTGGGGACAAAGGATCTCAAGTGATGGTGGGGAGCAAGTGCTTGGGAGTTGGCTTTTGTTTATTGCACAAGAAAAGTCCTAGTCTTTGGGCAGAGTTTTCACCACTCAATTAGTCAAAGAGTTATAATGAGGATGATTTCATACACAATCACATCAAGTTAATGAATATTGAATGCAGCTAACCTACAATAACATACCCATCATCAACTTTTGATTAAATAACTACACCATTAATCTAAACAAAAATTGTAAGCATTTTAGCCATACCTATGAAGGCATGAACAGAAATGAAGAAATCGAATGAAGTTTCCTTGCTCCAACTAACTTTATACAACAAATAGTCACAACATCACAAATCCTTACACTTCCTCGCACTTAAGTAAATAGAAACCCACTATATTACACAATAAAATTAAAATCGACCAAGAAATAGAGAGTAGGAGAGAAGACGAGAAAAAAAAAAACAAAAGAATTAAAAAACCCTTTAATTATTTAAATACACCTAATTATCACCACGCAAAAAACGTGAAATTCAAACATAAAACTTTAAGTTAGTCGACCTAAATTTGAAATGGTCAAAATATCATTTTACCTTTAAACATAAAATGATTTTAGACCAATTTTAACTGAGAAGTAATAAACCAAAATCCAGAAACTACAAACCACCACCACCGCCAGAGACGGTGGTGAAACAGCTTACCATTTCCACCGTGGGAGCGGGACCCACTTGCGAAGAACCGCACGTAGCATTTGCCCAAGTACACGTCGCCCCATGCAGCGGCGGGGCACTCCGTTTTGAGCCGTCCAATGGCCTCCGACAAGCAGTCCTGACACTCACTCGCACTTAAATCCTGTACACACTGCGCTACAGCCGAAAAATCCCCCGACCCTCCAACCCTGTAAGGCTTGTAGGACCCGTCACTCGCTCCCAAGAAGTCCAACACCGCATCGCGCCTGGTCAACGCATCAGAACCATACCCTATCGACGGCCCGCATTTCTTCAGCACCTCAGTTTTGTCCTCCGTCCCCAAGAACGTCGCGTTGTCGTACTTGACCAAGCAGCCGTCGAGCTGGACAGCACCGCCGGCAGCGTCCAGGCAGATGGTGCCCAACTGGCTGACGGCGCGGGCCACGCAAGAGGCGCAAGTCCCGGCAGTGAGGTCGCCCCGGCATTGGAAAAGGCCGTAGAGTATATCCGGCGATGAGGAGCTTTTGATAGTGAAGTTGTTATAGGTGGTAAAGGTGGCTGAGTTGACCAGGGAGGTTAAAAGGGAGTTGACGTTTGACTCGTAGGGTGAGCCTGGGGTGTACTTGAACTGAGAACAGCCGCCGTACACGAAGGAGTCCACGGCTGGGGTGGTTGGGGTGGTGAAGAGTGAGAGTGTGAGAAGCGAAACAATTACTGTAAGGCTCATCGGAGACATGACTTCGATAGGTGAGCAAGTGGGAAGAGACTAGAGAGTCTGAGAAGTATGGGTTTGTTTGCTTGAGAGAGAATTTGCGGAAGGGAGACAGTGACTCGGTATATGTCCCTATGATTGCATTTGCAGAGAAAACTTACGAATGGATTTTCGTAATAGATATAGGAAAACAACACGCAAGAAACATAAGTAATATTTTATTTCCGTTTCTATACTTTTGTAATTATAAGGTCTAAATAGATATTCATCCCTTACTCAAAGCCTTTATTAAATTAGCTAGTTTAAGTTGATTAATAAAACTTTTAAATTCATATTTGATTACAAGATTCATTATATTTTAAATTAAGATTTTTTAATACTAGTCAAAAAATAAAATATATTAATAAAAATTTTGATTTTATTATAAACATAACTTATAATTAAATTTTAATTTTAATGTAATCATCATATAAATTTGATTTTTTAGAGAGCATATAAATATTTAGTAATTAAAATATTAAAAATTCGAAGTTATTTTCAACTTGCAAATTAAAATTTTTAATATTCATACGCACATCTACAAGAACTCAAATTTATATGATGTTTACATTAAGATTAAAATTAATTATAAATTATATTTACAATGATTATTTCCAAATTACAAATTAGAATTTTTAATATTTAATTGAATATTTTTATATCTTAATTAGTATTACAAAGTCTCAAATTTAAAATATAATTTATCTTTTAATTAAACAAGTTTAAATTTAATAATTATTTTAAATTATAAAATACATATCAACTGCAAAATCAATATTACAATAGTATTTGGTGTTCATTATCATTATTTGCTGCAATTATATCGCATAATTTGTATCATATCTTCTAAAAAATATCATCTACAACTATTTTATTTTTAAGATTATCATCGCAATTGTTATAAATGTTAAATATATAACTTATAGTTTAAATTTTATCTATTTTTCTTTTTCCAAATACGTAACTTGTAGTCTAAAGTTTAAAAGTTTATACTTGATTAAACTAAAACTTAATAAAGCACCCAAAAGTACATTTTATGTTATATATGATCATTCTTAAAGTTTATTCGATTGCACGCGTTCTTTTACTCATCAAATGGGAAACATTTCACATTTACGTAATAAAAATAAGATAGAGGTAGCGATAATTTTATATCTAATTGAATTTTTTTAGTAAAGTTTAAAGATCAATTTGAGTGTTAATCTTTCTAATTTCTACAAGAATCTTTTGCTTAGACTATGGTCGTTACACCTACTAAGTTGCATTAACTATGCCTGTTATTATTAAGCTCTAACACCACCTCCAAAGTGAGATTTTTTAGGTCTTTGTGAGCGACCGCACCTTCGGTAAACATTGAAGTCAATTTTAGGTAAGGTTACTTTTGTAATTCAGCACATCAGCTTCAAAGGTGTCCACCTAGTCATGTAGTTAACGTACCGTAGGTTTTTTTAGTACTGCCAGTGGATGCTTTATTAATTTTCTTTCCGGTTTCTGTTAGATGTTGCCTGGTTGATGTTTGTACGCATTCTATTTTCTATTCAACATTTTTGCATCCCAGAGTCTCCAACAAAAAATGCAACTCTACTTTATCTTAAAGGAGGGTTTGATTTGGTAATTGAGTATTTTTATTTTTCGTATCAACTTCATATATATATATATGTATAATCCATTAAACACAAAATATGAGAGGTAATTTCTCTGAGTGCTTTCTTTCAATGACATAACTTGTTGAAGCACGAACTACTGATCAGTTAGATTCATACATAAAGCATCTGGAAACTAATTAATAAGGTAATAAATGTGTATTTTACAAATGTTGAAACCGAGCAACTACCCAATTATCATACAACCAACATAATTGCACAACTTATAATACTATATAGGTACTTAGGTGGTTGATTGATCATTATTGCACTAACTACTTTATTATAGCAGGACCTCACCTCATTTGAATTTTCTTTCGCTTGGCATCATATTCAAAAGTCAATTTATGCGAGTTAAACTAATTAACATTTTGATCCAAGTTAGTATGTTCGCTTTATGATGGAAAAATTATTTTAAAAATCAAGAATTATGAATAAAATATTAAAAAATATATGTTAGATTTTATTTTATAATATTGGATACAATGATCTGTAATATTATAAATTGTAAATAAGTTAAATATATTAAATTATCATGATGAATTACAGTTATTAATTTATTTTATTTAATAAATTAATTTATAGTTTAATAAAATTAACATCTAATTTTTATTGTATTCATAATAGAATTGATATAGATTATACGATCTCCAAATTAAGTTACAGTGTATAATGTTACACAATGAAAAGCAATATATATGTACCTCGGCCCTACTTTCTGTTTTTAATTATTTTTATTTTTTTGCAATTAGTTTTAAAAAAAAGCTTTCATGTTTGATTCTGTAAAACAAAAGAAACAATTGAATGGCGTTAGAGCTCGAAGAAGACAGGACAGGATTTCCAACTCTTTACAATTTGCATATAAAAAGCACAATAAAACAATAATTGAACTTCTCATTCTTGAAAGAAACATTTGGTAAACAACTTTTCAAATGAAAAGAATAATACAATAATCTATTTTTAAAACTTTTATGTAATAAAAAGGGATATATCACCTAAAATGGTCCAAAGATTATGTGGTCGTTCTCACTTTAGCCAGATTTTGCTATTGTCTTCAACACAAAGCAGAATCGTCTCCTCTATTTGTTGCTTACAACTGTAAAATTGCTTTGGCAGACAGGATTTGGGACATTTCTCTGTTTTGACATTTAAAATCCAAGTCTTTAAAAGATAGCACAAGTCAATCTAAGCATTTCAACTTTATGGTTAGTGGTTACCTAATCCCGTTTACTCGTAACAGATAAATTTGAGAATGGCACTGCTATACTGGCCTTGTAATTGTCATAATGTCCCGTCTAGTTTAATCCCTTACCTTGTGTTTGGTTACTGTCTCCAATATGCAAAGGTGGAATGAAACGAAAATTTGGAGACGAAACAGAATAAAAATTGAAGATAGTGAGGTGTTTGATTTTGATCGACAGAACATAAAAAATTATTTCCGTCTCGAGGACAGAAATGTGTTTGGTTGCAGTAGATAGAACATAAAAACAGTATCAATAACGAAAATGCCCATGCAGTATAATATGATTGGAAAGATATAATTCGTTGATTATTTTAAAACGAGTGATTTGTATTAGTATAAAAGTTAACAAATAATAATAATAATAATAATAATAATAATAATAATAATAATAATAATAATAATAATAATAACAATAACAATAAGAAGAAGAAGAAGAATAACAACAACAACAACAATAACAACAACAACAACAACAACAACAACAACAACAATAAGAACAATAATAATAATCATGATGATAATGATGATACATCCAAATATAAAATATAACAATACAAATGAAGTTTAATAATATAATTCAAATAGAGCAAAAGAAATGAACATCATCATTTAAAGCAAAGGTTTATAACAATTCAAGAACGAGGTCTAACTGCCATTAAACTAAAAGCAATACTATCATGAATAGTTGTCATCTCTCGAGTTCTTTAGTCTTCAATGTCTTCTTGTGTAAAGTTAACTTTAACATCTTGAAATATATCTGGAGGTATAAATTCAAGATCTTGATCAATGATGCTAAGAGTCGGGTCGCCAATTATACTTCTTCTAATATATTTATGCAACGCAAAAGCTGCACAAATTATTCTATTGTGATCTGTTAATGAATACTTAGGCATTTTCTCCAATATCTTTCATCGAGCCTTAAGAACACCGAAAGCCCTCTCAATATAACTTCTCAATGATGAATGAGCTTGATTAAAAACTTCTCAAGATCCTCTTGAATTTGCACCATGAAACTCCGACTGGTGATATCTTGTCTTTGGGTAAGTTGTCAAATATCCTTCTCTTTCCAAATAGTCTTTGTTAACCAAATAATATTTACCTGAGTTTCCATAGAAGAAATATAATCAGTATAAATGATATCTTAAAAAGTCTAAATCATTAATAACAAATCCTACAAATCTTAAAATTATCTATCAATGGTTTTGGAAATTTAAGTCTCAATTTATCAATTGTATCAAGAAAAATACGAGAATCATGTTCTGATCCCTCCCAACTCGCTAAAACATACGTAAATAGTAAGTTAAAGTCACATGCTGCCAATACATTTGTTATTGTTATTCCTTTATGTCCTCTAAATCTCATTTGATCCTCCTCTGTAACAACTATCGCTATATGTGTTGTACCATCAATAGCTCCAATGTAATCCTAATATAAAATAATAATCATAAGATTATAAAACAACATTTTTCAATGGAAAATATAATGAAGGGGGAGGAAGAACATATTTAATTACCTTAAAATGTGGCATATATCTAACATCATTGGCAATTTATGGTGGAATGTCCTTAAATTTGGGATCTTTTAGTACGAGTATATCACTTAAAAATCCATCCATAGCAGTCAAAACTTCTTTAACAACTCTATTCACAGTTTCACCAGAATGTTGAAAACGCTATTAGGTATCCCTATTAGAGGAACCTTTACTTAGGACATACCCTAATAAACCGACTTTCTCGAAAATATACATCCTATTCGAAGGTCTCAAACCATAATTATTTTCCAAAACCATACATAATTGACGAAATGTATTTTGACTCATCCTAAATGTATTAAAACACCTTTTTTCATGACCATTCAATAATTTATTTATTCATAGTTCTCTTGTTTGTTAGGAAGTCATGCATGGTTTCTTGTACATGTGGTTAAAAAAATACACTCTCATGTAACCCACTGCACAAGCCATCAAATCCAAAAACTCAATCTCATTGTCCAAAATTTACTTCATTTGCAGAAGTTGCATAATTTATATAACATTATCATCCATACCTACAGATCAATAAGTAAAATTATATTGTAAATAAACAAGACACTTATATGTCTAAATATAAAGAAATAAATAATATAATACATAATAAAATTATAAATTACCAACAAGATAACATAATAAAATAAAATAAGCTAATCAAATTCATAATGTCTTTAAAAACACTATGTCAACATAAGTGCATAAATAAGAAAAGCAATAAACTAAACATAGTAATGGATAGATAGAAATTATGTTTAATGTTTTTTTTATGTTTTTCATACTCATACATAAACTTTATGTATTCAACCCTCTTTGTATCATCTAGTAAACCAAAAAAAATGAACCTTCTTTGCGGATCTTCAATCAACATGCAAGTAAAGTAAAATTCAGGAGTACTAGTCTCTAAACTAAGCAAAGTACATATTTTCCCAAAGCATTCGTAACATCATAGTGTGACGCACTAGCACCAGTATTTTGTGATGCACCAATATTCATCATGTCTAAAGTTTTTGTAATGGATCTATTCATCTCCATTATTACACTCTACCTCTCTTGAATCAATTGCATCATATCATCAAGTTTCTCGTACATTACTATAGATCTTCTTACCCTTTTAGTCTAATCAATTCTTACACTCTTGTTACTTTGTGAACTATCACTCTCCAAAACCCTTTTGCACCTTCTTCTCTCACTCCCTTCATCATGTGTAGCTTGAGGGGTCGAGGTAGATTCTCTCCACATTTTTTTCCATTGTTTAGACCACTAGTCTCATCTGTATTCTCATAATCATGATGGGCTAATAATTGATGATGAGTATTATAACTATTAGGTGGAGAAGGAATATATACTTCCTCAACTTCTTGTTGTCCTTGTAGAGGGTCAGCCACAGGACAAAAAGTAGTCTCTCCTCGGGCCAAACATCCAAAAAGTTGATCCAACTTGCATTCAAGCTTAGGTTCAAACCCTCCCTCTTTAAATGTTTTAAAATTGATGTTCTCCTATAAAAAATTAAATAACTTATATTTAATTAACTATTTAGCATTAGAGTAAAGGAAAATAATTTGAATTGGGAAAAGGGGATAACCTTAATCTTTAAAGTCCACCACTCCTCACTAACAGTAATTGTTCCTTTATCATAATCTCATCCTAATACCGTTTCTTTCCCTTTCAATTGTTTCCAAAGGTTCCATCTAGTTCTCATCCAATCAAACTTTTTTTTTTACGCTTTGTTTTATCCCATGGTAAGTTGGTTGATTTGTGAAACTCTTCCTTCACCTTCTTCCATGGCAACTTTTGACCAATAACTCCACCGTGTTTTTTCCCTTACTCCTTTCAATATATTGATTATAAATGTCACAAAAGATAAGAAGAGTTGGGGATAAAACAAAATGATTGCAGATTATGGAGTTAGGAATAAAACAAAATGGTTGCAAGTTAGACTTTAATACCATATAATTAAATTTTAAATTTATTCATTAATACATTATTAAGAAGTTATGCTTTAATACCTTATTAATTCACATATATGCCTAAATTTTAAGTATTTTTAACAATTTTAAATACGAAAATTATAATAAGTCTTGACGAATTTATTCTAAAATCAATTTAAAAATTAAATTGAAAAATCATGATGTATTTAATTGACATCATTAGTCATTACTACATAGTTAGAAATCTATGTTTTCATACAATATCAATTTACACAAAATTTTGATATTAAATTTATAACAACTCTCGGTATATTTAATCATAAATTTGATTAAGAATGGGTAATAATAATGTTTTTAATGGATGATCATATTTTAATAGAAGTTATTTTTAAAACCTAAAATTATTAATTAGGACAAAGTATTTATTTAATTAAATAACTATTAGTGCTTTTTATTCAGTAGTAAATAATATTTATTCAGTAGTAAATAATATTAAAAAATGTTAAATATAAACAAACATAAATTTTCATAGCATTCCAGAAACATAAATTTATAGAAAAGGATTACTATTACAGATTAGTAACAACTATTACACATCCTCTGTTCTATTGTTACTCCAGTAAGCTTAAAGAACAATAAACTTAACTTATGCAATAAAAAAGAACAACATCTTCTCGTATCCTCTAATGGTTAGCATATGCCCAGAAGAGGAAGTATATACTTTTGCTTCTACTCAGAGAATTATGAGTTATCGATTAATTGGCACATTGTAACTAGAACAGAGGGGAAAAATAAACAAAGAAAGTGTTTAAACATCCTCTTCATACTTCCACTAGAATCCCAAGAAATCAAACAAAAAACAGTAAATCCCATAATTTTTTGTTATACTCCAAAGAGTAGACAGTTTGGGGGAGTAACACCTTTAATAGATAAGGAACTCAAATTCACTGCAATGGGGCTACAAGCCTATACTCTTATCAGGATAAAGATCTTCATACTATTTGCTTCCCAAGTTTTACAAATAACAAATAGATAGAAAATGAAAGTAAATTACTTTGACCTAAAACAATATCCAGATGACAACATTATCGATAAAACAACACAAATCTAACAAAAATAATGGAGACATTGTGTTGTTCTAATGTGGACCATATAACTTCTGAATGTACAAAAACTTGTGGTCCAACGCATACAACAAAAACTAATATACAATTTTCAAAATATAAATTAAAAAACTAGCTACAACCCCCATGAAATTAACGCATCAAAAGACAACATACTTCATTGTTCAACTACAGCAAATCCATTTATATCTCAACTACTATCAGACTTCAGTTAGTGAAACATATATCTCAGATATACTTTCATTAAATGTCAGATTTTGTTTCAGATTAGTTATCAAGAGGAACTATAGGCGTGTTCCATTAAATCAACAGATAGTTACAACATAGTTAATTATTATGGACAGTTAGTCAGCAACAAGAGAATAAAGCAAAAAGAAACAAGCTAATCCATATTATTCATAACCAAAAAAAAACAGTACATAATTCACTGAACCCAACAACAGAAAGAGTTGTAAATGTTAAGATAAAAATTGAACTGACACGACCTACCTTTTTGAGTCGTGTTGGCACTAGGGAATGGGTAGGCTTAATGCCACCAAAACTCGTAGTAAGCCCAACTTTTCTATATCTACTAAAAATCCGACATGACCCATTCATTTATCTGAACCCGGTACCACATCGGGCCCATGACAACCGCCGCATACTCAGGCTAAGGATACTCATAGTATCCTTAATCCGACTATGCAAGGCTTACAGAAATATCTCTTCTTTTTTTTGAAAAATTTGGGCAGCATAACGGCTGTATTTTAAAAATCCAAAAAAAAAACCTGCAAATGGTTTTAAACACACTTCTATATACACATCCAACCATAACATCAGGACTCTCTAGTCCACTCAAAACAATCTTAACCCCA
>JAOSBK010000204.1:7991655-8007176 GCA_027568895.1 Erythroxylum shatona
TTGCTTTACACATAACTAATTGCCAATAATTTCTCATTTAATAGTCCTAGCTTACAGAAAGGTTCAGGGTCCAACACCTATAAACCCAACAAAAAAAAAAAAGAAAGGACCAAAAGAAGGAAAAAGTTTAGCTGAGGTAAGCTATTTATCTATAACAAGCACAAACACCTCTTAAGCTGAACATCTCATCATGCCCCTTAAGACCGGAGTCATTCCAATAATGGCTAGCAATAAGCTTCAGGGTATAAAATATGGCTTTACCCTTATTGTAAAGAGGAAAATAGTAAGAGGTCAAAGATCCCAATCTCCAAATCACTTGTTAAATAATTTTTTGTGATGGAATGTCCGAGGGCTCTATGTCCTTAACAAATAGCTCTTATTGAAGGACTTCATTTGATCAATAAAACCTTCTTTAATGGGTTTTTAGAGAGTAAGATCAATGATGAGGGCCTTAAACAACTTAGATTTTGTGCATAAAAGATGGTTTATTATGTCCAATCATAATGCTCATCATTATGGAAGAATTGTGATTGCTTATGATCAAGGGAAAATGAGGACCCTGAATTGTTTTATCACTGATCAATTGATTAATTTGGAGTTTCTTCTATTACATACAAATGTCAAAATACAAGTATCATTTATTTATGCTTCTAACTTCGCCTTTCAAAGTTCTATTTTATAAAGATATTTGCCAGGTATTCACTCAAGTTCCTACTCTCCTTGGTTGGTAATGGGTGACTTTAATAGCATTTTAAGCCCTCAAGAAGTAGAAGGCAATGTCTACATCAGGAGCTTCATAGATGATCTAGAAAAATGTAGCTCAAGCATTGAAATTACTGACCTCAAATATGAAGGTAACTTTTTAACTTGGAGCTATATATTTGTCACAATCATGCATGTTATTATTATTTATTAATTATTATTAATTAATTATTATTTGATTATTATGCATGTTATTATTAATTATAAAATATTATTATTTAGTTATTTAATCTTTTCTTACATGTGTGATTTAACTATTATATGACAAAGGGAATCATTTAATTATTATTATTGATTAATAAGTAATAGCATTTATGCTAGGGCCTTAAAAGTACAATTCTTAATACTAAAGAAATGATCAATAATACAACGGATTTAGGAAGGGGATAAGAATAAGTTCTATTTTTACAAATACTAAACAAGAATGTAAATAAAATCACTTCACTATAAATAAAAGATGTTCAATTGTTTTCTCATAAGATGAAATCTTATTTGTTTCTTTCATCTATTTCTTTAAAACCCTAAAAGCTGCTAACAGGATAAATTTACTTATTATATTATTAAATTCCTTCAATCTCTTACATTGATATTAAAAACCTAGCCTTCATCTTAAAACCTAAAAAATCAACATCGCTTGATGAACTCAATGGACTATTTTTGTTAGGCACTGTTTCCGGAGTCATAAAGCATGAGTGGGTCTTCTTGCAGGGTTATTTCAATGAACCCTCTTTAATCATCATTCTCATAACATCTCAAACCACAAGGGTGAGCCCAAACCAATCAAACGCCTGAATAACCACTTGAATTTTTCCATAAAAATTTTATCTCCACGTATCTAGTTTACTTTGAAACAATAATCATCTCATTCGGAGCTCTATAGCTTAAGATATGCCTAAATACACAAAGTATGTTTAGTGAATAACCAAATCATGCTCCTCTAACCAATTTACTCATTTTCTCACCATCAATTTTTTTTATATCAAACCGAAAAGCCACCAATTTTTATATATAGGTAGAAAAATGTCTTAGGAATCTATCACTTCAAGAATCACTTAATTTGGAGGTCGGAAGACGAAGTTATGGCCAAAAGAATCCAACATGTTTATGTCCTTAATCATTTTGTACCTATTTTGGTAAAATTGCCATAACGTTTCCTACAGATGTTGGATTGAGTTCGTTCTTGGACTATTTAAAATTAGACTTCTATATGTACAACTTTGTGAATATCATAAAGTAAGATTTTGCCATTTAAGGGGTCAAAATTTGCAATTTACTGAAACTGTCCCGTGAATGTCCGTTTAATGGACATAGACTGGCTTGGGACCATTTTTCACCCGAGAAGGTCCGTTTAACAGACATTCATGTCCGTTTAATGGACATTGGTGAGGTAGGGGGTCCTTTTTCACTCGAGAAGGTCTGTTTAACGAACATCCATGTCCGTTTAATGGACGTTGGGGTTCCCCAACTCCTCTAATGCCCTCCAATGCTTCCAACATCCATTCTAACATTATATTCACTCATAAACTTCCCAAATCCAACTCTTCTAGGGCAAACTCACTTCATATCAATTCAAACACCAAATTTATCTCATAAAACTCTCTGTTCTCAACCTATTTGATTCATCAAAACCACAAGCTCTCATCATTCACTATAGTTGTCATGTTCATATTTCCCATGCAGCATCATCAACTATAATGCTCATATCTTTTTACTCCAATATCTTAAATTTACATTCTTTATATCATTAGAAATAAGAGGATAAGCTACAACTTTCCAGAAGACAATTTTGTCTATTTCTACCTAGACCAATCCAGTTTTCTTCCTAAATTCAAAACATAATTCCTACCCCCATGAAAAGCTTGAAAATTGTCTCATTTTCACTTCCTCTATACAACATCATTTATATCAATTTCCACTACCAATTGGAATTCATCAAACTCTCAATCTCAATTCGTTTGACTCTTCATTTTCAACAACATCTCTATATTCATAGCGTTCCTATCTTTCTTTTCCATAGTGTCTCACTGATGTGCATATATGTGTATATATACCAACCATTCATGCTCAACATTCATCATAGTCATCCATATACAAATCCATATTTCATTAACATCATAAATTAAGAGTTTTATAAGCTTTAATGGCATTCCAAACTATATTACATTAATATTCCAAAATCCCCAAATTACACAAGATACTTGAATGATAATTGCTCAAAATGTAATTACATCTTTGTTTTACATAAATTACTCCAAAACAAAACAAAACATGCAAATTCCGTTCTATGCCTTGATTCACTTTCACTTGATCTCTTGTTCATCACTTAAATAGGAGAAAGAGAGTGGGGGTGAGCTTTAAAGCTCGTGGGTAACATGCTTATAACGAATAACAAGCAAAACCGTTCAAAAAGTTCAATCTCATAGAAAATTCTTATTGAATCATAAAATACATGTTTCTCAAAATTATTTTCATGTAATCAAAATCACAACAACACAATTTATGCATTTTTCAAAATTTTCACAAATCATGAATACATAAGCACATCAAAATGGTTTGGGTGGATCCAAAACAGAACATACTACATATTTCCCCTAAGGGTCCTGTGTAGCCGTGAACAGAACATACTAACGCAATCCCATATAATGGTTTTACATAGCCGTGAACTTATGGGAGTCCACGAGGAAGCTCCATGCCACTAGTAGGTAGGCGGGAGAAGCCTTTAACTTGGTCAACGTGCATGTGACTTAACTTAGAGGACCACCACAAACCCACGTAACATGTAATTCATGAACTGAAAACTTTTTGCCCATATGGCATATTTTTGAAAAACTTGTCTTTCATAAGCATGAAATATTTCATATGCATTTCCGAAACTCAATTTCATAAACATAAAGTCTTTCAAAATCATTTCCATATCACAATTCATCATCCAAAATTTATACACTAAAACATCTAGCAATTTCACAAATCATTCAAAAGCAACAATTGCCACAATGATAAAGCAATGAGAAATTATTTTATTCTTTTGACTAAAAAGAAAACATAATGGCTCATTATCTAATTATAAACATGAAACCCACCTTGAATTTTCTTGCTTAATACTTGCTCCTCTTTCCTTTCTTGATTTCCTTCAACATTAACAAAAATCCCCAAATCAATAGGCATTCCAATTAGAGAACCCTAAGAACATATTTATAAAATTGATCCTAGAATCTTTAAACCCATACATTTATTAAGCTATATGAACCAAAGCCCTTTCAAAAATCCAACAAATCAAAAATGCTCTTACCTTGATTCTTCACCAAACAATGTATTTCTTGGCTCCAACGGAAGCTCTAATCTCCCTCTTCCTTTTTCCCTTCTTGAACATTTTCAAAATCTTCCTTTAAAACTAAGAAAAATCAAAACCTAGCTTACTCTTCTTTTTCTCTCCTCTTTCTCTCTTTTTCGTGCTTCTCTCTTCTCTCTCTTTCTAATTCACGTTCTTGGCTTCATCAAATACAAGCCCAATCTTTTCTTCTCCCTTTTATACCACTAATGATTGTACAAAGACCCTTCTACCTTTCCTTATATGCCTTGTAACTTAAATGCTTAAGTGACTTGCCAATTTTGCCCCTCATGAAATCTTACCACCTTAACACTATAAATCAATTAACCCATGTCATAAAACCTTACTCACATTAACATGCTAATTAACTCCACAAAAAATAACATAATTAATCTATCAATACCTCAAAATTCATTTAAGTCATTGCCTAACTTCTTCCAAAAATTAAGACCTTTTCTAATTAGATAATTGCAGGAATTTGATAATACTTCCTTCTAGAAAAATATTCCTCATTGTCTTAAGCTTCTAATGATACTAAAATCATTCAATTTGGTTTGGAAATCTGAAAGTTATACCTCAAACATTTCCAAACTATTCTTATACTAAAACAATATTCTATGCTCACATTCCATCCGAACATTGAAATTCTTAGAGACTAAATTAAAACTCGATTTCATCAGGCAATTTGTATCCCTATCTCTCAAGTTTACTCCAAATTAAAAATCATGTCATTTGGATAACTAGAGAAAAAGTTATGACTAAAACACCGAAGCATACTCAGTGAACATGTTTGAACTACATTTTCTAGCTTATGACTTCCAACATTTCACATACAATTTTTCTAACTTCCAAGGAAAGTTTGGGGTCCAACATGTTGACTTGTGAAGTTTTGATTTGTGTATGTTGTCTCACAGTCTCAAATTTGAGCTGAGGAATATAAATTATGGAGTTATGGATTTAATTTGGATTATTGCTGCTTTCGAAATTAGAATTGAAATTGGATCTAAAATTCTAAATTCTAAAATCCTATTGTGTTATCTCATTTTAAAAGAATATTATGTTATCTCTTGTAAATTTATCTATATTAATTAAAGTTCGTGAATGAAACATATGAAATGTAACACCCCAATATATACCTTAGAAGTATTATAGCATGTCTAGGGTTTATTAAGAAGTGCAAATAATGAATTAAGCGCATCTTAGTAAGAGACATTATGGTACTTAATGTAAAAGACATGAGTTAATAGGTAATTTGTTCGTTTTGACATGGACATACATACATAGATGTGAAATATGTATGGGAATTTTTGATATGTTGTTTGAATTTATGATTGTGATGTGAGGGGAATTGGTAGAAGAAGTATCTCACTTTCTTATGGAATTTTTTTGGTTAAATTGGATGTGTTTTTGTGTTGCTCTTGCATGATAAGACCAAAGTTAGTTGATTTGGGATGTGTACCTCACTAAATGGAGAGGTTCCACTAAACATATTTATGTAATTTGGCCATATCATGGCCTGCAGACCTCCAAATTAGATGATTGCAATTGGATATTTAAATAGATGTATAGATTTAAAACTTTGATGAAGGAACCGAATTTTATTTTGCCTCTAAAACTTTTGAATTCTGGCTTGAAGTTGGTTTATCTTGCATAGAATTGGTTGTATATGACAAAAAAATATCATGTAGTGGAATTCTGTCTAGAGTTTGTTAAACTAGTCATATTTTTGGGGTCATAACTCAGCCTATAGACCTCTAAATTTGGTGATTTTAGTTGCATATGAAAACTAAGGCATATAACTAGAAATATCTGGAAGAGACTCTGACTTAATTCTAGCTTTATGACATTGAAAATTGGGATAGAAAATGGTGACCTGATGTTGCCCCTATTTTAGAGCAGTGTATGATATTTGGTATATAGCTTATGCGTTAGAAGTCCAAATGGTCTTGATCTTTAGTGTTTTGGAAAGTAGAGACAGAAATGGATAAATGTCTAGAAGACCACAAAATCCATTTCTGACTTTTTCTATACGAATATTAAGGAACAACTAGACTCCGTCATGTGATTTGCTTCTGGACTGATCGTTTGTCTATTTTTAGACCACCATAAGCTTAGCCCAAATTGCATTATTTTGAGTTTATTGCCATTTTTTATTTTTAATGAATCTTATCCGAACCTCTTTCAATGTGTATGAAACTTTTCAAACGCATAGAAATAAATAAAATAGGTCTTACCATATATGAATTGGGTTATTGAACATTGGAAATTAAGACTAAGCATAATGCATTCCCAAGAAAACTTACATGTACATAAAAAAATTTGTATGCATATTTATCGCTCATATGTGTATAGTATGATTATACAAGTGTGATTTTGACACCTTTCTAATGGCGATAAGTTATGACTTGCATGTATGAACATAGATACAGATTCTTATCATATGAATTGTTAATATATGAATTGTGAAATTGGCAATTGGTTAAAGGAAATGTTACAGTGCCTGTCTACTGTCTTGGTGGTGGATATATGGGCATGCCTATAGGGTTACAGTGAAACTGTTACAGTTTGACACCACCGATGTCTACAGATTGATACCTTCAGGTATCCACAGTTTGATGTCTTCAAGTATCCACAGTTTGATACCTTCAGATATTCACAATTTGATATCTTCGGTTATCCACAACACCCATTATCCATACCCAAAGAAAATGTGCAGGCTTGACACAGAAGGGAAACTTAACAGTTATAAATAAGAAACACAACATGACAACATGAATAATTGGTATTGATGAGCATTTGTATTGATTTTAATAATGAATTGTGATGACGTGCATTTATATAAATAATTTGTATCATATCAATATTTGACTTATAAATGTGCATTTTCAGTATATGGATAATATGATGAAGCATCTTTACATTATTTACTTTTCTTAAGTATGCCATCATCGTTTACATGAGCATTGAAATCAATGTTTGGTTCATGAATGTGAATTTATGATATATGAGTTATGATATTTTTGAATGTGTGTACTTGGTGGATGACTGATGTGAGTAGTCATCCAAACTAAGTGATTTACCCTACTAAGCTTTTAAGCTTAGCACGAGTGTCAATTCGTGTAGGTCCAAGTTATAAGAGTGGGGTACATGGTACATGTATAGGGACCAAGGCCAACAGATAGAAGAAAAAGTAATTTTGGAATGTGTTTTTAGTTACAGATGATTGCACATGTAATGAAGAAAGGAAATTGTATGTTTTCTTTTAGATTACCATGTAAATGTAAAGATGTATTACTACTGTTAAATGATAATGTTAAGCATTGGGGAGTTTTGCAATGTGTATATGTACAGCATTTAATAGAATTGTATACCTTGAATGCGTGTACAAGAATTTGGTTTCTAAGCGTGTATATGGTTGTAGGTTCTGTATAGGGGGTTACATGAAAGATCAAGTCATAAAATGGTTTATAAATTGAATTGTGTAATCATATAAAATAGATTAATATATAGTTAAATTATGTCATCATTTATCACATAAAATGGGTTATATTTGTGAATTTATGATTGAATTATGCTATCATACAAAATGAGTTATGGTTGTGAATTTATATTTGAGTTATGTAATTACAAAGAAAATGGGTTATAGCTGTAATTTTACTGTTAAATTATGCAATCATACAAAATAGGTTATAGTTATGTTTATGGTTAAATTATGTAATCATACAAAATGAATTATAGTTATAGTTTTCTAAACGAATTATATATTCATATAAAATAAGTTATAATTATGAGTTTATGTTTGAGTTATGTAATAACATAAAACGAGTTATAGTTGTGAACTTATGGTTGAATTATGCAATCATATAAATTGAGTTATAGTTATGACTTTATGATTTAATTATGTAATCATAAAAAATGAGCTATAGTTGTGTCTTGTGAGTTTATGTTTAAGCTATGTAATCATACAAAATGGGTTATAGTTGAGAATTTATTGTTAAATTTAAATAATCATACAAAATGGTCTTATGTAATGATACAAAATGAGTTATAGTTGTGAATTTATTGTTGAATTATGTAATCATACAAAATGAATTATAGTTGTGAATTTACGGTTGAATTATGTAATTGTAAAATTTGAGTTGTAGTTATAACTTTATGGTTAAATTATATAATTTTACAAAATGAGTTACAGTTATGATTTTAAGGTTGAATTGTATTTACACAAAATGGGTTATAGTTATGAGTTTATGTAATAACATAATATGAGAATTTATTTGATAAAATGTGCTTAAGCATCAAATTCTATTAAGGAATCATTTATGTAAGTTCATGAAGTTCACTTACATGTGTATATCATATGATTTTTTAGAAACTATTATCCCTCTATTTCTTCATGCTATGTTACACAACTTTATTTTGGTACGAAGTTGTTAAGTTCATTTATTTTATAGATAAATGGAAGAAAGTTCAAGTACTTTTGATAATTTATCTACTTCAGAAAGATTTGCTAATCCAACTTGAACTCATGCTAGATTAGTTCCTAGAATGAAGAACCATACCATTTATTTATAATGTAACAGGTATTTAAAAGGTAGGGGACTCACCAGATTAAAGAAGCATTTAGTAAGGGGTTAAAGGTGATGTGGAGTCCTGTAAAAAAGTTAGTCATTATGTGAACTGACAAATGAAGACTTTGCTTGAAGAGTAACAGCATGACAAAAACATAAGGCTAAGATTGAAATATGAAATTGGCATTGGAACTTCTTTTGTTGGTGGTATAAATGATAGTGAAGATGTTAAAGATGGTAGTATTTGTACACAACAAGAAGGGAATTTACATATGATGTTAGGGGAAAAAAAATACACTTGTTTAATTATTTACATCACAAACAAGGTTTAGAGCTCAATCTTTAATTTTTTAGTGCCTTACAATCTAGAGAACTGGCTCATAATGTGGATATGGCATTGGCTAGATAGCATTATGATTCAACTATAGCATCAATGCTACCAAGACTTATCATTATGAGCCTATGGTGGATGTTATTGCCTCTTATGGTCCAGGATACAAAGCCCCCTCAATTGATGACCATAGAGGTAAACTTCTTAGCAACTTTATTTATAAAATAAAAAGTTATTTGGATGAAAAATGACTTGGGCTACTTAAGGTTGTTCAATCATGTGTGATGGTTTAACAAATAAAAAACAAGAGCTTATTACTAATTTTTTGGTTTATTTTGCAAAGTGGACAATGTTTTTGAAGTATATTGATGCAACTGGCCTTATTAGGAATTCTAATACTATGTTTCAAATATATGATGAAACTCGTGAATAAAGATGGACTAAAAAATTATTTAGCTCATTTCTAACAATGATTTTGCTTACAAAGCAACTAGAAGAAGATTGCAATGTCGGTATAATTCTTTTTATTAGATTCCTTGTGTTGTATATTATATTGATCTAATGTTAGAAAATATATGAGATGCTATATATTTTCTTATAATTGATAAAACAGTGTCGAAAACAAAAAAAGGTGATCAAGTTTATCTACAATCATACATGAATCCTAATTTTAGTAAGAAATGGTTTCATAAATAGTAGGAATTTGTGTCATCCTGCTATTATAAGATTTGCAACTAATTTCTTATCACTTTAATGTTTTATTATGATAAGGAAGAAGTTGAGGCAAATGTTTACAAGTGATAAGTAGGTTGTATCTTAACATGCAAGGTCTGATGTTAGATTGGAGGTTTATAGCGTTATACTTGAACATTATGAATTTTGGTCCTAATGTCAATTTGTCATATGATCCTTTGACAACTTTATTGTACATTGTTTACAATTGGGAACTTTTTTAATCTCAATGTCTATTTCAAACCATGTTTTACAAAGAAAGTTAAAGTTAATAGGGGAATGTTATTAAATATTATAATTGTTGTTGCCCATGAGATGGCACAAGGTCTCTTAAGCTCACAAATGGAGATTTACAAGGATTCTTCTAGTGATTTTGGGATGCCTATTGCTATTCATCAAAGAGACAAACTTAATTTAGGTATATATTTTTTTCACTTTTGTTACTTGATGAATATTAATCATTACTTTATTTTGTTTATAATGTTACTTTTATTGTCTTATAGTTGCTTGGTAGGAAAAATTTGAAAGTGATGTTCCAATAATGCAAAGGTTTATAATTCAAATTCTAAGTCAAAAAAAGGAATAGATTGGAACACAAAAGATTAAACGACTTAGTCTTTGTCCAATACAATTTAAAGCTTTGAAAAAGGCATGTTATTATCATTTTAAAGTTGAATAGAATTTCTTGTAATTTCTTAATAATTTATTTTTATTTGTTTGTTAGGACTCTTAATAGAACAAGTAATTCTATAAATCTAATTTTCCTTGATTGTATCGATCTTTTGGCTTATTGGGCTTTTGAAGAATTGAGCTAAATAGATGAGAGCGACTTGGAAGATAATCTTGGATGAGAAAGTATTGACATGTCATTTGGTGTAGTGAATCTGAGTGATGGTGAAGAAATAAGAATTTTGTATCATATAGGAGATAAGGTCAATACAATTTAGGGGATATTCGATTGAATGAAGTTCTAGGTTTTCATTTCTTCTCTTTTTTAACTTCACTTATATTTTATATATATGTTAAATTCTATATATGCAATATAAATATAATTGTAAATGTTTTTGTTCACGATTCACTTCTACTTAGTTATTTTCATGACACAAACTCTTGTTGTAATGCTTAAGAGTCATGGATCTTTGTTATTCTTGTATTTGATGATTTGATGGACTGATATTTATTATATGATGAAATTGTAACAGTTTATTCTGATATTTGTATGATGATTAAATGATCTTTTTCGTATTAATTATGGATATTATTTATAAGTGAAGTATGTGAAAAGTGATAACAATAGAAATAAGTAGATTATTGTTATTTCAATTTTCTATTATTATGATTTTTAAAGATAGGTTTGATGTAAAATTATAAATTATATAGAACAATACATTGAGGGATAATTTTGTAATATAAAAAACAAAGACAATTTTATAATTTTAAAAAATTATCTAAAATGGTATCTGAAGTGTAACATCCCATTCCTATACTAAAGGTTAGAACCCTAAAATACAGTACACAAGAAATCAATGAGAGATTAAGAAAAATGCATCTCATGCTCATGCATAATGTTAGCATACATGCACGTGAATTTGAATTTTTACACACATTAAAATGACTATACATGCATTCATTGACATTCCAAGTATAATTGATTATAATTGTGATTATACTGAGAATTGTGGTTTTTTATGTTGAAAATTGATTTGGAGAGTATATTTAGTAATTTAGAATTTTTGGTAAATTTTAGGATAATTTTTGAAATTTTGGGTAATTTTTGGATTGGAAAAATTGCCAATTAGCAGAACAATTGATGTATAGTAATATAAATAAGAGTCAAATTAGTGGAATTTTTATGAATGACATTGGGATTTAATGGCAAGTGTTATTGAAAATTGGAGAAAATTGGAAACAAATGGATTAGTAGATTAAAAGAACAAAATGGGACTATAGGAAAGTGACAAATGTCACTACCACTCATCACTTACTATTATTTAACCTAAATTAGAGAACAATTTGTGGTGTTTTATTTGTCATTCACGACACCCATATGAAAGACTATCTTTCATATTAGTCTTTCATTTCTCCTACTACTTGTTTTCTTCTTCTCTTCTTTTCTTCTTCTCTTATTCTCTCACTCACAATATTCTCCCAACCCGACCATCAACATTGAACTTTGCTAACACCCTTCATCTAGCCACTCCAAATAATTACTTGTCTTCACTTTGGTGATGGAAAACCCACCTATTCTACTTTGGTAAGATGAAGATCGTATAAGTGGGAGAAAGCTAAGGTTAAGAGAGATCTCGAAGAGTTTGAAGAAATTGAAGCTAAAAAGTAAGTATAAGCATCACTCTTCATGATTTGATGAATGAAACATAATTTGATGATATTTAGAGGTTAAATGTTCATAAATTGAAGATGGATATATGCAAAAATGTGAATGAGGAATATCGTAAATTCATGTCTTTTTTTACATGGATGATGATTAATGATTCAAGAATTGGTATATAGATGTTTTAGAGTTAGAATGAATCCTTAATGAATGTAAAATGAAAGTGAAAATGAAGTTGAATATGTATAGTAAGTTGATGATGAATGTGTATATATGTGTATGTTATATTATTAGTGTTCATCATCAATCATGGACTATAATTTGTTTATGGATGATATTGAGTTGAAATGGAGTTAGAATGATGGGAGAATGAGGAGAAATTCAATTACAAAGGATAGACAAGATTAAGGTAGTGAGTGTAGTAAGTAAAGAGTTAGAATATGGAAAATTGGAAGATGAGTCCTGATTGTGCTTATGTTAAAGTTCACCGCGGCCAACTCCTTGGTTTGCCACAGACAACTTAAAGGATTTCCTCTCTAGAAAAGTTCACCGCGGACAACTTATAGGAATTCACGAGGAATTTTCCTCCCTGGAAAAGTTCGTCAGGGCAAACTTTCCTGTATAGCTTAAACATACTTTGGTATTTTAGCCATAACTCGTTCTGTAGTTATCCAAATGGAATGATTTTTTATTTGGAGTAAACTAGAGACATAGTGCTAAACATTGTATTAAGAAATCGAGGTTTAATTTAGTCTTTAAGAATTTCAATTTTTGGATGGAAGTTGAGCACAGAATACTATTCTACTATAAGAATAGTCTGAAAATGTTTAGGGCATAACTTTCAAATTACTGAACCTAATTGAATGATCTTAGTATCATTAGAAACTTAAGAGATATGAGAACAATTTTCTATAAGAATACCCAAAGGTCTGGAATTTTGGAGATCTTGTAAGAAGAAATGAGAGTTTGGATAATGTTTAATTTTATAATGATAGAATAACACTAATAAGTGAATTGTTAATATTAAAGTACCAAAGGCATGAGTATAATGAAATAAAGATGTTTATATGATTATAGTTATGATTTAAAGGAGATGAGTAATGAGTATCTAGTAAAAATGAATGATAATTGGATATTATGAGAACAAATAATGCTAAAAATGAGAATGTGCTTAAGTTGTGAAATTTGATAATATACCTAAGATTATCATTGAGCATGCATTATACATATTCCATATACACATTTGTGCATAAAGGAATACTTATAATTTGTGCAATTTTTAATATGTGTGCATCGTGTGTCTTGCATAATTTTGATGTGCAAGATAAACATCGACATTCAGACATTTCCAGATAATGGAAGCTAATGCTAATCTGGAACGTACTAAGAGTCGACCAAGATGGTCTCATTTTATTGTTTGTTCTGATTTCAATTTCCACATTGAATGACTATGGTTTTGACTATTATGTAATGTGAATATGATTGATATGAATGTGATTTACTTGTGTTGATACCAAACAATGAAGGTCTAAGACTTAATGCATAAATGTGATATTGAAGTGCTACTTATATGTGAATGTGACGAAATAAATGTTACTCAACAATTATATTGAATGTCAGACTAAGGTCCGATGATAAATGTGATCTGAATGTGAATGTGCAATCATATTTGACTAAAAATATGAAAATGTGATGCATTACATTATATGAATGCATGAAAGATAAAGACAGTTGTGACTAGAGTAGCCACCGAAAAGAGCTTAAAGCTCAGATTGTGAAAAAGAGCCTTAGGCTCAGTTATGAAGGTTCCCGGTATCACGTCTATATTTGTTTTCTTATTTTTATATCAAATTGTATATTCCGCAATTTCTGTACAATGTATATTTGAATATTTCTGTATGTAATAACTTTCGAAATTGGAAATGTGTTACAAATGAGATTTATCAAAATGTAATAATAACTGTGTTTTCGATGTTTATGAAATAAAAATATAGGCCCGAATTTGAATATTGATTTTTGCGTAGGCTTGTGATATTTTTGAAAAATTTGTACTGAGTTTCAAGTATTTGACTTTTTAGCATGCTACCCTTGTAGGGTACACATTCGGACATCACTCAGGATGTCGTGTAACATCCCACTCCCATCTGACACATGCACGTGCCCCCATTTTGATAATATGTGCACATGCCCGACAGAAATGTCATGTTATCTCACTTTCACTTTATCACATAGAATCGTAACTAAATCATAAATCACATTTACTAAAACCCAAAATTTCCTCATATTATATCAAAAACCATAGTTACATTGTAGCATTCAGTTCAACATCATCAAAAGAGCATAAACAGTTCAGCCTATTTGAGGAATAATAAAAGATAATAACTACAGTGTCTTCAATCCCAGCTAACAGACCTTTGAACCATCTCTAATATTAAACTGCATAAAATCTACTTCTATGAAGTCTTAAAAGCTAGGTCATCTCACTCTCGGACCTATAAAAGTCAACACTATAATTTTTGATATACATAGATGTGCATAAAGGCATGCTTACATATTTGTGCAAAAGTGTGATATTTGTAAATGTGTTTTGTAAGATATAAAGGAGCACAATGGACGTCAATCAGACATTGATGGACCATCTAGGTAGTAGCATTATCGGAGCGTATTGTGTGTCAACGTAGATGATTTTTCCTAGGATTGATTGAATTTGTTTGACATCCAATTATTAACTATTTGTGATTTATTATGAATTACAAACTTAAAGTCCAAAGAGTTAATATTTGGGAATGTATTGGAAGTGTTCCTATGAAATTCTTAATGATATTTGTATTCTTAAGGAAAGTTGAATGTCGGACTTAAGTTCGATGATTATAAGATTATGATTGTGCAACACATGTGACTATTACGCATGGCATATTCTATATTTGATGCATTTCATAAAATGCATGATCAGATAAAGGCGTTGAGACCGGAGTAGTCAATATAAAAGCGCTTACATGTAGAGCTTTGCTCTGTAATTTTCTGTTTTTGCACAAAGAGGTTTGCTCCATGATTTCTGTTCTGACTGAGCCCAATGGACTCGTATTTGTATATATGTGTGAAAGGCACTCAATCACAACAATAATAACGAATCTGAAGTCTCGTATGCATTTGTATTTGTAACTATCTATTCTGAATTCGCAATGATAACATGATATGCCATGATAATGTGAGTATTGAATTATTCATGATCTGAATGAATATATATGAGATATGTGATTTGTGTATTTTCCTTGGGTGAAATCATTGATGATGGTTCGCTCATTAAGTTCGCAAAACTTATACAAATTGCAACATGGCTTTTCAAGTTCTAAGGAATTTTTCAATTAAGCTAAGTCAAGTATAGCCACTAATGTAGGACCCCACCCCCCACCCCCCACCCGTAGGTGTTTGCGGGTGTTACCGCGGCGGGTGTTTGCAGGTGTTACT
>JAOSBK010000204.1:8018347-8039837 GCA_027568895.1 Erythroxylum shatona
CCATAATTAAATGTAATAACATATATGTGAAATCAATCATAATAATATTTACAAAGTATTAAATGCTAAATATAGTTTAAAATAAACATGTGACAATGCATTGTATTCCACACTAAAAAAAAACATTGGTTCTCTATATTAACAAGAGGTATTACGTGAAGACAATAAAGTCATGTGGCAGAGTAAGTTCACTTATGTAAAAATAAGAAAATACGTGAAGACAATAGTACAAGAATAGGCTTCAAACTCACATACAAATGCAAAAATCAACGATTCTCCACACTAAACCACTTCAAAACCCATAACTCATCAGTCTAACCGACATATATTTTGTGTCTCTAGAAACGAATTCTTTGAACCCTCCAATCTTTTCTTGGATAAATGAAACATGTTATCAAGTACAGCAAGTACACAAAATAAAGTATCTGTTGCAAGGCACGTAAATAGAAATGCATTTAATGTTTCAGCATTATCTTAGGTAGAAATGCATTTAATGCATGGAAGGCATGAAAGGTACGTAAATAAATGTCACCCACCATTTTTTTCATGCAACAGATACATGCCTTTCATGCTTACAACAGTATCTATTATGTAGAAATGCATTTAATGCATGAAAGGCACGTAAATAGATGCATTTTAATGCCAGATGCAGAACGCCTGTCACCCACCATTTTTTATGCAATTCTTGTTCTTCTCATCGAAAGCCACATCTTCCAGATGTAAAAATGTATATATGAAAACATGATTTGCACGAAGATGTTATTCCAACATTTTTCCCTAGACGAAACTCTTGACTTATATCAGATTGTTTCTTAACAGAAGCCATGTTGCAGCTAGTACTTAAAACACATTTCTCTCTTCTTGTTGCTCTCAGTTATGTTAACCAGCCAGAACTCATCTAACTCTTCTCCTACAAGTAGAACCCCATAACAACAGCATAATGAAACAATCTTTGTTGAGTATTACTATGTTCCAGCTCCAAAAACTGAAAAAAAAAAAAAAGAGCTTCTCCCACCTGAGTATCCTTCTCCATCAACTGTTCACGCACTGGCACCTGAACCAGCGGTAAAAAGCCAACATGCACTGGTTGATAACACAGTGGCTGCAACAGTATCAATGCCTCCAATAATGTTGCTTTCATCTTCAAAGAATGAGTTAGTAGGAAGGACATTGTTAGTTTTACCTTAAGGCCATGTATGACATGTCCCCAACATTGATCCATTTCCAACCCCATAGTGCTAAGATCCAAAAATATTATACAGAAATTTTTGGATCAACCTACCAGTACCATGTCCTTTTTCTGATCAATCTTTCTTCAAAAAACCATCATCAACTACCCACCACTACAACCGTCTTTGTATCTTAATCAAGACAATTTAGCATTTTAGCAGTGACAAGACCAGAGAAATAGTAGAAACAATTAAAACAAATGACAAGAAATATGAAAGTACACCTAGATAGTAAATACGTGAAACAGAATAATAATACAGTATAATAAGAATTAGCAGAAATAAACACAAACTTGGATCAACCACTAACAAGACTCTAAAAATGCTGAAGTCGGTGCAGAGAGAAAACTAGTTTTGGTATTAAAAAAAAACAAGTTTTTGTGTATCAGGGAAACGTTATTCCCTGTTGTCAAATATTACAAAAATCTAAATTTTTTCATTTTCATAAAACCGTTGTTTTTTTTATTTTTAAAAACAGCATAATAAAACAGTAAATAACCAAAGGTGTTTTAAGACAAAGTTTCATTTTTTATACAAATCACAGCAAGAAACTATAAAAGAAAAAAAAAACACGAAAACAATCGGGGCGTAAAATTAAAAGCTAAAAATTGGAAAAGATAATGCGTTTTCAAGCGGCCCATCCCTAGCAAGGAAGAGATACTAAACTGTCACTCTTTCTTTGCGTGACAGGTTCCAGGAGTAGGATCCATCTTCGTTTCTTCTTCTCCTACCATGACCCGCCCCGTTTACATCCTCTCTCTACTCTCTCTCGCTCTCCTCTTCCTTCTCTCTCGCTCCCACGTCCACGCCGATTCCCACTTTGAAGGCTTTGAAGCCGAAGACGACGAGGCTCCCGATGACACTCTCGACCCCAACGCTTACAAACTCTCCCATCTCCCCTTAACTCGCTCCGACTCCGATCACTCCTCTGAACCAGTTCCAAACCCGAACCCCATTCCGGATCCCCTACCAAAGCCCTCTCCTGAAGTCCCCACCTCGCCGACGTCCACGGCCTTCGACTACTGGGATGAAGATGAATTCGAAGGCGTACCTCCGCCGCCGGAGACACCCAACGAAGTCTCGAAACCTGCTGATCCAATTGACAACCGGACATCGGATTCGGATCCGAAACCTCAAACCACGATACCGAAGAAGAAGCAATCTTACACAATCGAGATCGCGGGCGTTAGCTTCTTGATCATGTTCATCATTAACTTCTTTACAGGAAAGCGCGAGAATGAGAACATCGCCCTCTCTTGGGCGGCGAAGTTTGCGACCAAAGATTCGATCTTTGAGAAGAATTTCAGTCTCTTGGGCATTGGAGAAGGAGACGACGCGCCGTTGCTCTTAAAGGAAGGACAAAACGTGTTCAAATTCTACGCGAGTGGGCGTAGGTATTGTCAGGGGTTGTTAGCGACGATGGAGCTGAAGAGCAGGCACGATATGATTTCGAGGATCTATAATATGATTGTACCGTGTAGAGATGAAATTAGTTTTGAGGTGTATATGAATGAGGACTCGATGGATCATGTGGTGTTTGCTTTGGCCAAGAAGAAGATTGCTAAAGTTATGCACAAGGAGGTCAGGGATTTGCAGAGGTTTGCTGGTTTTGTGGGGCAACCAGTTGGTGGAAGGAAATGGGTTGTTGATGAATTGAGTGTTGTTTCCGAATCTAAGGAGGTTGCTGGGGATTTGATCACCGAGGCTGTGCTTGATCAGGTTTCTATTTGCTTTGACACTTGTTTTTTCTTCAGTTTCGATGTCAGTTTGAGTTTTATCTTGTTTTTAATGTCTTTATGGTCAAATGCATGATATTAACACATTCCTGGTTGAGTGAAACTAGCTTCAATTATCAAGCTATTGTGCCATAGAAAGGTTCCCATTCAGTTTATACTTGTGACTTATGATAGTGAGAATATTTTACTGGCCTCAAGTTTTTGAACTATACGTACTATTTGATGTGGATGATGGTGCTTAGAGGGAAGTAGTTAGGAGGATGAAACTTTAAGTTTTTGTTCTTCTTTCTCTTTCCATTTCTCTTGGTGTAGGAGAGGAACTAATCTGTTTGACCATTTTTTTTCTTTAGTGGGATATATTACTGTGTGCAAATCTTAGTGGTTTTAGTGCTCTTCCTGGATATGCATGGTTGCTGCTTCTTATACTAGTCTCACAGAACATCAATGCTGTAAGCTTTTATGTGTTCTGCGAACTACTATTGAGGTTGTTTTATTTGAATGTGCTGATTAGATTTATTCTGGGAGGAGGACCTTGGAGATTCTGGTATTATTATAATGGAATGGAAGCCTCTTTCCTTCCTGTGCTAGAAATAATTCCTAGATAAATTTGTCTTTTGGTCAAGCTTGTACCCATGTGGTAGGGAAACTGCAGATATGAAGCGCTTTAGATAAAGTATAAATTAAAAGGCTTTACACTACTGGTCCTAGACATTGGCTAACCAATTGTCAACTATCATTTTATATTCATGAACTGTTAACCTTTCTTTTTGGATCTGGTTATTTAGGATTATTATTTATTGGTTTCAGAGCTTTTACTTACCTCAGTATGGGAGAATTTGAATATTATGTTTTGATGGTTTTAGGCTTTTTACTAAATACAAATAGAAATTGTTAAAGGACAATGGTTTTTCACGAACTGTATGGAAAGAATTTAAATTCATTTTTTGTGGGAAGTGGATAGAGATTTGCTACTGTGAGATTGTTTGGAAGGATTGAAGCCTCTGAATGAATTGCCTGTTAGCCATAGTTTTATAGGAACTGATATTGCGAAGAGCTTATGGGACTAAACCTTGTGGATTTGGATTATTTCACTAGCTTTTGGCTTGTATCACATAAGTGTTCTTTTTAATTTTAATGGTTAAGAGCATTGAGTAGATATTTTGATAATTGGTACTGTGCATTGCCAGATGGTGCCTACTCTACTAGGCTTATATATCTGTAACAACAAGTGTTAGCTGCGGCATGTCTTTTAAATGGATCTTGATCACCATTGGCTTGTATACATCTTCTTAAGCAGCTTTATATGCGGGCTTCATTTCCTTTCTTCCCTGTGGGTTTTGATCTATTTTTCTGGAGGTTCTTTCTACAACTATAATCATAAACACCTATGATTATTGGTGTTTATTTCCTGGGTTTGCTTGATCTATATGCTCAATATTTATGGGGTCACTTTAACTACGTGACTGGTGATAAGATGTAAATGGTGGATTAACTATCAAGTGATATGTTTATTAGATCTTTGACCAAGCGATATGAACATCTGCAGGTCTTTGGTGAGAAGGCTTTTGAGAAACATGGCAAGGGCTTCATTTCAATGCATTTTTCTGATCAACATGCTGGCAAACACAAAAAGATGCTATTGTTCAAATTTGCACTTCCTGATGTGAAGCACATGGCTGAGATGAGTCGCTTGGTAGCTTTGATTCCTTATTATATTGATCTGATTGGGCGCTACAAGCTGAGTTCACAGGTTTGTCAGATAATATAGGCTAATACGATGTTGACTGCTATATTTAATAATGTATTGGATTAAGATTTAATAAAATATTGCTTCAACCAACTCCAGGCTCGATCTAAAACAGAGTCAGCCAGATCGAAGGCTGCACAGGAAGCATATAAAGAACTTCAGAATGCAAGGCAAGAAGCTATACAGCGAAAGAAAGCCGAGAAGAAAAAGATGATGGAGGAGGCCGAGGCAAAGCTTAGTGCTGATGCCATCCGCAAAAGAGAAGCAAAAGAACGTGCTCGTCAGATGAAGAAGGCAATGCCAAAAATAAAGATGACTCGAGCTTACTAGTTATTTTGTTTTTGGATTTACTGCTGGGACTTTTTAGCTCAACTCTGTTCCTCAAATTTCTTGTTTTACGCTTTTCGACTCCCTGTTCTTCACTGCTTTTAGTTGAATCTTAGCAGTTAGTGTATGAATCACCCATCTTTCTGGGATCTAATGTTTGAAAATTAAACAGTATAGAAAAGGAGAAGATTTTCTTAACATTCGACTTGAATCAACTTTTGGATGTTCCTCACTTGATGACATGTTGTCGTTCGACTGATAAAACTTTTTGTATTTTATGTTTTTTAATTTGAGAAATGAACAACTCTTTATAAAGATATATTCTGTAACAAAATTGATGATCCTACGTATAGAGAAACATGGAGCGTTGGTACTTGGAGGAAAATTTTCCTCTACATCTTGCTACTTGAATTATAAGAAGCAACATGCATGCTCTTTATCCAAAGCGATTCAATATGAGATTATAAGCATGGAGATGGCATACCGCAAACCATTATCTACTTGTGCTCACATAAATTTTGTCTTCTGATAAACTTGGAGCTATTAAAAGAGCTTAATTGTGCAGTACGGATGTCTAAATGGGCCTTTGTTTCTATTGATCCATTATCAGCAGTCCAGGTCTTTATGAATTCTTCACATCTTCTGCCAATTTTAATTGATTCCATATTTTAAATTTAAGTTCACAAATTTGTCGTCATCTGTCCAACGATATAAATATTACACTGGCACAGATTCTGAATTTGGTTATAATATAGTATTATCCCGATCAATATCGAATACCATTTCGGATAATTTTTAAAATTTATAAAATAGTCCCTAAATTTTCTTTAAATTACAAAATTGTTATTTAATATATTGTACTGTATAATTTATAATTCATAATAATAGACATTTAAAATAACAACAATTTATTTATTTTAATTAATATTATTTTTCACTTATAAATAATCAATATAATTAATATGAAAAATTATTTAATTATCATACAAATATATAATTAAGAACAATACAAAGTATTTAAAATATTACAATTTCATCATATAATAAATAATAATTACATCAAAACATCAAATAAAAGGAATAAGAAATATCCATGACTCTATAACAATTACAATTTGCAATGAAAGTTTGTGCAGAAGAACTAACTATAAATGAAACTTGAAACAAAAGTATTTTCCATATATAGAATTTAACAAATACATGAAATATGAGTGAAATTAAAAGAAGAGGAGAAATAAAAACTTGCAATTTCAATCAATCGGATATCAACTAAAATTGCACTGACCTCAATTCTCATTTGGTATAAAATTCTTATCATTAAGAGGAGTCTCATCATTACTATCATTCAAATTCATTACACCAAATATTAATACTTTCTCATCCAAGATTATCTTCCAAGTCACTATTATTTATCAAACTTAAATTCATATGTATTCTAATTTCTATCACACCTGTTACACTCACACATTGAATTAAAATTCGAATTACAAACTTTTGTAATTTTGTAACACTACTTCCGAATTGGTTCTACTAAGAAACTATAAGTCGTAAGACAATAAAAGTAACTTTATAAACAAAATAAAGTGATGATTAATTTTTACCAAGTGACAAAAGTGAAAATTTATATATATACTTGGACTAAGATTGTCTCTTTCACAAATAGCAATTGACATCCTAAAATTACCTAAAGCTTCCTTATAAATCTCCATTTGTGAGCTTAAGAGATCTTGCATAATCTCATAAGCAACAACCATTGGCATTCCCCTATTAACTTCAACTTTCTTTGTAAAACTTGGTCTGAAGTAGACATTAAGAGTCAAAATGCCCTAGCTGCAAACAACGAAGAGTAAAGTGTCTTTCCGATCTCTCATTGATGCATGTAAGAAAAGATATGTATAAAGAAAGCTTATTTTTTATATTGGTCTTAATTGTTTCCTTCACCTTCTCCATAGCATCATAAAAATAACTCATTATGGTCTTTTATCACTATCAACTAGACAAAGTACCCACACTAAAGGCTCAAAACTCGGATGACAAATCGACATTAGGACTAAAATTCAAAATCTTCAAGTGTAATTTTGGAAATCTTTAATCCAGCATTAGACCTAACATACTGAGAAGTAACTCATTTATCATTAGTAAACATTTGTATCAACTTTTTCTTCTCATCATAATGAAACACTGAAGTGATAAGAAATCTTTTACAAATCTTGTAATAACAGTATGACAAAAATTCCTACCATTGGTGAAATCATTTCTTATCAAGTTTAAGACTCATGCACGATTATAAATAAATTTGGTCACCTTTTTTGCTTTTAATATAGTAGTCTCAGCAATAATAAGAAAAAAAAATCTAGCATCTACTATTTTTTCAACATTATGCAGTGTAATGAGTCCAATAAAAAAATTATACTTGCTTTACAATCTTCTTCCAATCGTTTTATAAGCAGAATCATTGTTAATAATAAATTGAACAATATTTTGTAGCGTAACTTCATTCACAACTTTAATGAATATTTCAAATAGAGTATCATCATTTCTAACAAGGCCAGATGCATTAATAGACTTCAAAAACATTGAGTCATTTACAAAATAAACCAAAAAATTAATAATAGACTCATGTCTTCTATTGATCTAACCATCACACATAGCCAAAGTGTTTCTTTTTCATCCAACTAACTTTTAAGTTCATAAATAGAGCTACTCAAAAGTTTACCTCTATAGTTATCAATTGAAGGAGCTTTGTATTCTGAACTGTAAGAGGTAATAACATCTACCATAGGCTAATAATAATAAGACTGGGACGCATTGAATGTTATATCAGAATCATAGCACCATTTAGTCATTGCCAAGTCCACATTATGAGTCACATCTTTTAATTGTAAGGCACTATGAATTGAGGGTTGAGGTCTAGGAGTTGTTTGTGGATAAAAAAATTAGACACCTGTCTTTTTTTTTTACCTAACATCAAATGCAATATTCACTTCTTATTGGATAGGAATACTACCACCTTAACATTCCCACTATCATCTTAAACACCAACAAACTAACTTTCACTACCAATTTCGTAATTCAATATCTGCCTTCTATCTTTCTTGCATTGATACTCTTCAAGTTATTCTTCATTTGCTATTTCACATCATGACTCACTTTTTTGTAAGGCTTAACATTACTTTTGACTGCAACTATGCTTCTTTAATATAGTGATTCCTCTACTTTTCAAATGCTTGTTACAAACACAAGTAAATGGTATGGTTCTTTATTCCAGGAACTAATTCAACATAAGCCCAAGCTGAATCATTGTATCTTGCTAAAGTGGATGAATTATTAGGAGTACTTAAACTTCTTTCCATTTATCTATAAAAATAAATGAAGAAATATGTCAAAATTAACTTAATAACTTCATATTAAAATAAATAAAATATAATACATCTTATACACAATTACTCAATACACTTATACATTTTGTATGATTACATCTTATACACAATACACATATACATTTTGTATGATTACATCTTATACACAATTACACAATACACATATACATCTTATATAATATAACTCATTTTGTATGATTACATTATACAAAATTCAATCACATCCAATACAATTCACCAATAAGTCAAAAACTAACAATTCAAGTATTTAACATACACAATTACACAACACACATATAAATCTTATATAATATAACTCATTTTGTGTGATAACATTATTCAACCATAAACTAAATATATACACTCACAAATATAACATATTTAACTTCAACCATAACTCACAATTATAAGTTTACAACCTAATTTATGTAATCTCATTATTCAACTATAAACTAATATATTTTGTTTACTTATACAATTCAATTTGTAATGCTTATAATTATTTTGTTTTCTTAACTAATTTTAATCAAAATTGTTACTAAAATTATAATTTCCAAATTTAATTTAATAATCTTTAATTCAACAATTTTAATCAATATTCTTCGTTTCTTACTCAAGCAAACTCCACAATGAAGAGTAAACATATACTACATAATTCAATTCATCCAATACAACTCACAAATAAGTCAAAAACTAACAATTTAAGTATTCTAACACTTTAGGTACTCATCATGCACAATTACGTAACACACATATACATCTTATATAACTCATTTTGTATGATAACATCATTCAACTATAAACCAAAGATTACACGCACAACTATGACCTATTCAATTTTAACTATAACTCACAACTACAGGTTTACAACTTATTTTATGTAATCACATATTTCATGTAACATCTCAGCATATATCCTGAAAGTATTATAGCATGTCTGGGGTGTATTAAGAAGTGAACATAATGAATTAAGTACATCTAAGTATAGTAAGATACATAATGGTACTTAATGTAAAAGACATGGGTAAATGGATAATTTCTTTGCTTCGGCATGGACATACATACTTAGACGTGAAATATGTATGGAAAATTTTAATATGTTTGTTTGGATTATGAGTGTGATGTGAGGGGAATTGATAAAATAAGTATTACATAAGCAAATAGGATTTTTTGGTTAATTTTGATGTATTTTTGTGTTGCTCTTACACGATAAGACTGAAGTTAGTTAATTTAGGAAGTGTACCTCGTTAAATGGATAGGTTCCACTAAACATAGATATAAAATCTAAATTGAATAATTCCAATTGGAAATTAAGCTAGAGACATAGATATAAAATTTCATGAAGGAAAAAAATTTATTGTGCATCTAAGATTTTTTAATTTTGGTTTGAAATTGAGTTATGACTGTTATCCCTATTTTCGAACAACTATAGTGTTTTGGGGTATAACTCCCGATATAATTAACCAAACTGCATGAAATTTATGCCATTAGAAACTGAAGACATGGGGGAATGATAAATTGATAATATTATAGGATAATATGGGAACTAAAGGAAGATGAAGGACCAATATGCAATTTTCCTAAAGTGAACTCATGGACCAATAAGATTAAAGCATAGATGTTCAATAGAATTGTAACACGTGGTCCAATTTATTTATCACAAATGGTTCAATAGAATTGTAACACATGTTCTAATAGCAACATATGGTGTAATAGTATTGTAACACATCGTCCAATGGGATTGTAACATATGGTCTAATAGGATTGTGACATATGGTCTAAAGGGATTGAAACATATGTCTAAGACTAGAAAGTTCATGAAAAAGGCATATGGAGAGGGGAGATGGATGAAACTTTGATGGAATAACTTTAGATTTTTCTCCTCTCCATTTGACCTTCTTCATCCCATCATTTTCATTTGGTGATTCAACCAAAACTAAAGAGGAGGGGATCGAATAACATTAGAACTACTTTGCCAATTTTAAGATTTGGGGCTTCACTTAGTTGATTTCTGTATTTGTGTATGATTGAATGGATATAAAGATTCATTTGGATGTGGAATTGTTGCTCGAATGTTATTTTGGTGTTACTTTGCATGAACTTAGTTGTATAAGACAAGAAAGTATCATGTAGTGAAATTCTTTCTAGGGTTTGTTTGAGTCATAACTCAGCATACAAATCTCCAAATTGTGTGATTTTAATTGTATATGAAACCTAAGACATAGATATAAATATCTTTAGAAGGGACTCTAACCTAATTGTAGCTTTACGACCTTTAAAATTGAGATTGAAAAAGGTGACCAGATGCTGCCCATGTTTTGGAGCAGCTTATGATATTTTGCCTATATCTCATGCTTTAGAAGTCCAAATGGTCTAATTGTTAATGCTATAGAAACTATAGACATAGAGAAAAAAATGTCTAGAAGACTTATAAACCCAATTCTGACTTTTTCTATATGAATATTAAAGAACAAATAGTGGTATGAATGGAGAGAGTGTCGATTATGAATATGGCATTATTTTCATTTCTGATTTTTATCGAATCTTATCCGAACCTTTATGAATGTGTATGAAGATTTTCAAACACCTAAAACTGAATGAAATAGGACTTACCATATGTGAATTGGGTAATTAAACATTGGAATTTAAGATTGAGCATAATGCATTCTAAAGAAAACTTACATGTACACAAATAATTTGTTTGCGTATGCATTGCTCATATGTGTATAATATGATTATACAAGTGTAATTTTGACACCCTTCTAATGGTGATTAGTTATGACTTGCATGCATGAACACGGATACAGATTTTCTGGCTTGAAATGTATATCATATGATTTGTTAATATATGAATTATGAAATTTACAAATGATTAAAGGAAAATGTATGTTTCTTTTGGATTACCATATAAATGTAAAAATATTTCACTACTATTAAATGATAATGTTAAGCACTGGGGAGTTTTGTAATGTGTACATGTATAGCATTGAACCGAAATGCATGTCATGAATGTATATACAGGAAATTGGTTGCCTTATGTGTGGATGGTTGTAGGTTTTGTATAGGTGGTCTTACATTTTGTGGTATCAGAGCCCGATTTAAGAGGTTTTGACCAATAAGAGTCTAGTAATGTGTGATATGGTTTGATTTTAGAGTTGGCCTAATGTAGATGTCCCTATTTTCTTATAAATAGTAAAGATGGAAAGACCTCGTGAAGCCAATGATGAGTCAATTGATAGTGTGGTAGGGAGAGAAACCAAATAATTCTGAGTTGTTGTGAGCCTTCAAAGAGTTTATGATAGAATGTTATCAGTAGATCGACTAGCATTTGATGTACATGTGACTAGTCCATTGGGCCATAGTATATATGTGAATAAAGTGTATAGAGATTACCCTATTTTGGTCTATGGGAAGTAGTTTGCAACTGATCTGATAAAGTTACTTATCAATGAATTTGAATTGATTTTGGGCATGAATTGGTTGTCCAAACACCAAGCTATAGTTGATTGTGGGTTGAAAACATTTGTGCTCAAAGATTCTGATGGTTTAGAAGCAGTGGTATATTGATAAGCATTTGCATTTGTATTGATAATTTGTATTATTCAGTGTTGAATATCAATGTTTGAGTTTTAAAGATGAATTTATAGTATATGAAAAAAATATTGAAGCATGTTTGCATTATTTATTTGATTAAGTATGTCATCATTATTTGTATTTGTGTGATGTTTATGAATGTATGTGCTTGGTGGATGACTCTGTAAGTGGTCATCCAAACTAAGTGTTTCCCTATTAAGCTTTCAAGCTTAGCACGGGTGTTAATTTGTATAGGTCAAGTCATAGAAGTGAGGTATAGGGAACATCTGCAGTTGGACCAACAGATAAAAGAAAAAGTTCTTTTGGAAGGCATTTTTAGTTAAATATGATTGTCCACATAATGGTTAAAGGAAATTGTATGTTTCTTTTGGATTATCATGTAAATGTAAACATATTTTACTACTATTAAATGATAATGCTAAGCACTAGGGAGTTTTGCAATGTGTATATGTATAGCATTGAATCGAAATGCATGTCGTGAATGTATGTATAGAAAATTGGTTGCCTTATGTGTGGATAGTTGTAGGTTCCGCATAAGAGGTGTTACAATTCAACTATAAATTAATATATTTTGTTTGCTTATACAACGCAATTTGTAATGCTTATCAATATTTGATTTTCTTAACTAATTTTAATCAACATTATGACTGAAATGCTAATTCTTAACATTAATTTAACAATCTTTCATTCTCCAATTTAATCAACATTCAAAGTTTTTTAATCAAATTAACTCCACAGTCAACATACACACTACACAATTCAATTTAATCCAACGCTGTTCACCAAGAACCAACAATTTAACATAAAAAATTACTAGAAAACACAAAGTCACAAATAGATAATTCAATATTCAAATTAACAATCAATTGATCAAGTGATCAATACAATTCCACAATTTCAAAATTTTATAATCAATTTCCATAATTCTATAATTCACAACTTCACAATTCTACAAAATTTTGTTGTAATTTCTTGCAACCTTCACTAAGCTAAATCCTTGGATTGGTGCGGGTTAGCAAGTAGGTAGATCGGTTCGGGTTGGGTCGAGCTGGGTCAATTGGGTTTGAATCTAGATTTGTAAAATTCGAAATCCTAATCTAATTTATCCAAGCGAGCTGTTGGACAGAGTTTGCAACGACTAGAGGCTCGAAGGTGCGGGGCAGTAGTGGCTAGCGACCAGGGGACCAAAGGTGGAGGCTTGTGCAGTTAGGCACTAAGTAGGGGAGACGATACATTGCATGAGAGATGATCATAAGGTAATGGTGGTCGGCGACAACACCTTGCGTGAGGCAGAGATGATCGTAGGGCTAGGCTAGGACTGGGACAGGGTCTAGGATAGGGACATTGGGTGGCTAGGGCCGGAGACAAAGAGGCGAGAGAGAGAGTAAAATAAAAAATGTGAGAGAGAGATTGACAGACACAGAGTCTTGGTCCCTCAACTTTTTAAAATTTACAATATTAACTAATATTTGGCCAGTATTTTAAATATTGTCAACATAGACGAAATCGTCGATACTAACCAATGATGCCAAACAATAGTATTTTGTACTATTTTTTAGCCAATATCAGCTAGTATGATATAAAATCTATAACATTGCATCTATCCCCAAGAAAAACTCGTAAAAAGAATATAAACATTTTAAGTTTTAATGTTTTCAAGTACAAAATATAGAGATGATGACAAATAATAATTTCGTATGATGACAAATAAGATTTACATTCGATCATTTTGAATATCTTACTTCTGGCAATCCAACTTTGTCAAAATATTTGTAGCTTACGACATTGTTACTTAGGTCAAAAGTGATGGCTTTAACAAACTTAAATTAAGGTGAACACACTCCATAATGACACCTCTATCATTAGAAAAAACATTTAATTTCATAAATTAATGTGATTCAAAGGAAAGCTATAACAATTATGAATCATTAGCCATCGAGAGCTAAACGACTCGAGAAAATAGCACGTGCTTTATTGAAATACTATATATACAAAGAGTGAAACCAAACCGTAATACTTGTCGCAGGATCATTGGGCCGTTATATTTCTTGACAGGCGTTCTCCACAGGCTGATCTTTATCCGCGGCCGTCAAACTTGGAAAATTTGAAGATAAATAATTTATTTAAATTCGTATTTATCTACTCCAATCCAACCACTCCAAAAAATAAAGAAAGTCCTGTCTCTTTCAAAAGTAAAGCATTTAACTTTATAAAGTTAGCAAATACACAAGCCACTCAATCACTAGGTCACTCAAAATAAACAAAGTATACAACCGAGTACAGAGAAAGAAAATACAGAAAACAGCTAAACAATGCCAACGCGGGCTGGCGGTAGCCTTATCTTCCGTCTAAGCTGGCTCATGCTCAAGCCCCACGAACGTCTCTTCTAACAGAAGTACACAATTTAGGAAGCTGGCGACGACTGTTAGTTGGGTACAGTACGTCAACTTGGCATTCGCATGGCCAAACCTAATAACAATAACAATACACGACTGGATAGACAAGTGCTTACAACTTGTTCTTATTATTACTGCTAGTAGGGACACTGGAAATCAAATAACTCTCGTCTACCTAATCTGTGATAAAGATTTGGATCATATCCGATACATTAGGGAATTAGGAAACTCTAACCATTGCTTAAAAGTTAAAACTTTAAAGTGTTTTACCAAAGCATTTCATGTGCTTAAATTAAGGATATTGCATAAAATGAAATTGTGGATAATTGGTTAGTAGGATAAAGCAAGTAGTATTCTACAGAGTATATATTTGTGACACAATTAATTAATTAAAAACATTCTTTATCTTATTTATATCTATTTTATTTATTTATAAATAAATTTTATGTTATAAATATACTTTATAAATAAAATTATAATAAGATTTGAAAATCATATTACATTTATGTATTATTTTTAAATTATTCTTAGTCATTGTTTAATTAAGATTAATGATTAAAAAATCAAACCAGTTTAATTGATTCTACTATAAAAATCTTGAATTAATTTTATTTGATTTACTTTAATAATTCTTGTTATTAAAAATCAACGGTTTATTAATTAACTTACTGGTTTTCATACACTAACCAGTGTTTATAAATCAAAAATAAACTAGTTATTTTGATTTAACATTATCTTTTTTCAATTAATTTCAACTTTTCCATGGACAATGATACACTCCTTATTTAATATTTTTTAAAATTTTTAATTTTTTTCAATCTTTACTATATACTGATTTTATAACAATTTAAAACCGATTGAACCTTTAAACCTAATCTCATAAACAAAAGCATAGGTATACTTAAACAAATAGACGGGTGTTTATTAGAGAACAAGTTTATTAAACTTACCTAACATGAGAATTTCATATGAAATATTACTTGTGTATCTATAGAAATACTCGTTATGATGATTATACAAGAGATCATTTGACTTGAGATATTCAAAATATCTCACATAATTATTGTTATATCTTAATCTTATATAGGACTTATCCTAGTCAAGGGTAACTTAATTAGTATTCATTATTTATGGTATAAATTGTATAGAGATAGTTGAGTGATCAATATTAGATTTCAATTAGTATCGTAAAGCAATTAGAGACAATGTTTTATTATTCTCACTTAGTACCTTAAAGTAATTAAAAATTTTTCATTATTCTTTATTAGTATTGACTCGATAAATTTTTAACTAATGTCAAATGCCACTTTGAAAATAATTTCCAAATGTCATTAAAAGAATCAATTACTATTGTTGAAAAATAATATGATTGGACTTAAATAGAATAGAGATTAATTTTATATTTTATGTTTAATAAGAAAATTGTATGTTAAGATAATTGAATTATAAAAAGATCATGATATATTATTAGATGCCAATATTAATCTATAGATGTAACTTATTTAATTGGATAATTAAAGATATATTCAAGAATTTAATTTATAGTCATTCAAATATATTTGAGAACCGGACAAATCACATATAAAGAATGAATAAAAAGAGAAAAGATACTTAAATTAAATTGAACTTTATTATAAAGTTTGAGAAATTTTATGGTCAAAATAAAATATATTTAATAATTTAACGTCGATATTATACATTAGATCTTAATAAGACTTAATTCGTATTTAATTGTAACTAATTGTGATTTTAATTAAATTTTGATTTAAATTATAATTAATTTAAATTATTTAAAAGTTTAAGCCATATTATATATAGACTTAGGCTTTGCATGACCCAATAGTATTAGGTTATCCCTTTTTATACCACTTATAGAGTTCTCTCAATTTGATTGTGTAAATATTATTAAAAGCCAGACATTTATACAATTATGGTAGTTTTCACATAATTTATGGATTTTAAAGGAGCTATAAAACGTGAAATCAAACTTAATAATAAGATACAATTTGCAGTTCATACTTTATTATGTTTATGGATTTAATAATTTTATAAAATTAGAGTGATATTAGTTTTTAGGAAATCTAAAACAATTATTTTCTTTCATTGTGCATATGATGTAATCATATCTTCATTTCCTAATAATGTTATCATAGCTTTCTTTAATTTTATAACTAAATTTTCTATTTTGTTATTGGTGATCATAATATAATGATTAAAATTAAAACGATATGCCCATGCAAATTCAATTTTATGAAGAATATGAAAAGTTAAATTTAAAGGAAAACAAAGATTGGTTTTGGAAACCTCGTATTTAACGCTTTCAAACTACAAACCAATTGCAAAGGGTTGCCACTAGTCAAGCCACCATTGGATTAGTTACAATCGCTGTTCAATTACTACAAATTGTAGAGACTAGGCGTTGAACTCAATTTACTTAAACATTGTGGAAAGACACTAGAAATATGGAAACATAACCTTCGTAGAGCATTGATGCCACCAATGGTAGGAAGTTTATTTAAGCTCCAAGAAGCCTAATAGATGGTGATGGGATGGGTCGGTTTTTACAGGAAACAAAAATGTTACAGTGTCACTACACCACACACGTGTTTCTCTCTTATCATCCATGGTTAATATCCATCAATATGTCATGTGTTTATTGGTCAGAGTAGACGACAACTATGTGATTGCAAGAGCACGACTAGCTAGGGAAATTGCTAACAATGGTTATTAAAAAATGGGTAACGGGGGGTTGATAGAGGACTTTTCTGGCTTAAGTAAGATCATGGGTTTAAATCGTCCTCATGTATGCAGCCGTTTAAAATTTGGAGTCAGAATTTTGTCTCCCGTAAAGGACCTATTCGACTCGAACAGAGATTAATCTGAGTGTGGATGACTTAAAAATATTTTTTTTTATAGTTAAAACCCTACTAAAACACCTCGTGAGAAAAAAAAGAAGAAAAAAAAGAGTAACAATCGCTATCACCGGTGGTATATTTGTTTAAGGTATTTATGGGTCACTCACGATTTCTTGTATTCTTCAGCATTTAATCATATCAAGTGATGACATAATTGATAAATTCTATTACTACTATCGTTACTTTATACTTAATTGATAAATTCTATTACTACTATCATTACTTTCTTCTTATCAAATTTTGATTAAGACAGCTAAAGATCAATTATATCTTTTATCTCCTACTCTAAATTATTTTTTTGGTTCATTCCTACCCCTAAGAGAAAGTATGGTCATCTTGATGTTAGCAAGATTCTAATACACTCCTTAAACTCTAGGCGCCAACTTTGTTCTTAATAATGTATAACTCTTAGTCCTAAACATGTCCCCTTTAATCTAATTAAATGTGAGGTCAAATGTCATAAAAACTTAGTTAATCATTCTCCTCGTCAGCCTTCATTATGGGAATATGCCTATTAGGCCTCCCTTTATATTAAGAACTCAAGGTTGTCGTCTCCCTTACAATTCATTAACCTATAGTGATTAGTCCTTCAATAAATATCATATCCATCCTTTCTATCTATTGTTGCATAGCCTGTATAAATTATGAGTTACACTTCTCCACCTTCATTGTTGAAATGCCCTAATTAGAAGACATATTTGAAAGTTGTGACAAAAATTTATAAAGAAAATTTTCTCATGCACTGACTCACTTGTTTACTCTCAAATATGACAAATCATTCATGTTTCACTCTTTATTTGACTTTTCTCGATGCTAATATGTCATTCTCTTACCTTTTCACTCTTTGCTTGCCTCCCAATTTTTTTTAAGAATAGCAAAAACTCAAAAAGAATTTAATCCGATAGTGTCCATCAAACCTAATGAATTATTAGTTGAGGCAAGAAGATAAACAACTAGTTAAGCAAGAAGCACGAAAGTAGTATAAAACAAAGAAGGCTAACGAAAATTCAAGTTGCACTTGCGAATGATTTCTTAATGTCACCATTCATGCACCACTTTTTTCTTTTATTTTCTTTGATAAAATAATAATCATACAAGTAATAGAGTTTAGAACAATTTTGATGTGCAAGGTACGGAACAAAGAGGTTCCCTAACACAATAAGAGACATTGACAAACCCTAAAAATAAGAAGATGGTGAAATTTGATTTTTTATTGGGAATTTAGATATAAGAATTGGATACAATAGAATCAAAAGGAATAATAAAGAACATGATTTTTAACAAGAAATAAAAAATATAAAAAATAAAAATATAAGTACAGTTAATTTAGAGCCAAACTTTGACACCAAATAATGCGAATTCACCTAGTAATAAAATCCTAGAGAAACTATAAATAATTTTGAACCAAACCTAAGAAACTAAATCAAATATATAAAGAGAATTGACCTATTAATTATAGAGGATAAAGTACCAAATATTTTAAGTATTTAAACATCATAAAAAAATTCTTTAATAAATTTGAAGTTCAATGAATAAGAACAAGGAAATGAAGCATTTACAACTCTCAATAAAAAAAGGATGTCAAAAACTACTAAAAAATTCCTTAAATACTCGAAAAATTAGTTCATATGGAAATGATTGTGTTCTAGGTCATGTTCGTTACGAAAAAATTACCCAAGACACAATCTAGGACATACTTATGTTTGAGAATGTATATCTTTATGTAACTTCCATGAAGATGGATATGGTCCATAATACAAATGTGTTTGAGATCATATCTTCACATTATAAGAAAAATGGAGTTTAGTGACAGAAATTATCGATAAAATGTGAAGGTTTTTCGTCGGCAAGCGAATTCGGCGACAGAAATTACCAACGGAATGAGTTATCGGAGAAATGGACAGGTAATCTTTAGTGATAAAATAGTGAATGTTTGTTGCTAATTTAGCGACGAATTTAGGATGTCCGTCACTGCATTTAGCGACGGACAAGGTTTTGAAAATCAGTCAAAAAATTTAGCGACAGTAAGGTGTGTTTCATCGATAAATTTACCTATGAAATTTTCTTATTCTATAGGTAAATTTACTACTAAATTTACAGATGGATATCGTTATTCCATCAGTAAATACACCAATATTGTTTTTTTAATTTTTTCCTACATTTAATTTTGACTGATAATCTTATTATTGATAATTAATTTCTACAGTTATATGTTGATAATATTTTATTTTTTTACATTTAATTTGTCTAAGCAGTAATTTGATTGATAATATAAAGTAAAATTATCTTAATTGATAATAAAAAATTATTGTCTACAACAATAAGTATCTAATTCATATGAAATGACTTAGAGAGTTGCTACAAATAAGCTATGCAGTTGGTGAATGCAGATGTTCAGACTGTTGTGATGGGATGCTGCCGATTCCCTTCAACTCATCCACCTCATTACAGAACTGGACTATGTACTTTATCGACCATTGCAACTGAGTTGCCAACCTTTTTACTGTGCTCTTAAATTGAACGATTCTCTCATTGGATTCCGAGTGCCTACTAGATACAACTATACTGGATGTAGAGGATTACAAATAACATGTGTTTGCAAATGAACCTAAGTCGAAGATCCTTCCAGGGTAGTGCCTACCACCCACAGCACCATGATATGTTTAACTCTCATCAACAGTTTCAGAGTGTTGAGACTGTCGTTGAATGCTTTCTTATATTTGGTCCTATCAATATTTATGTTAATAAGTGATAATTATTAAGAATTCATATTAAAGAATAAATTTCACATATATTAAGTTCTTTACATTGGGTGTTGACGAAGGTCACACCATCATGCTACTTAGCGTGGGTGTGTAAAAAGAGATGACGTAGTGTAGGCTTCTTGTCTATAGACTTTTCCTGTGTCAGAATAAAGTATTATAAATGAACTACAATTTATGAAAATTTTGGCGGAGTCTCCTTTATTTTATGATATTTACCCCCTGATGAACAAATAAAGTAACTCAATAACACAACCATATATAGCATCAAACATTTATAATATTATCGTTTTCCATAATACACATATATTGTCATTCCAAAATTCACATATCACATTAAATTGAAATCATATTTCATACATCAAAGTAAAAAAAATTAGAATATAAGTGTAAAGTATAGATACTTACAAGTTTCTCTGTATGCTCCTAGTGGGTAATAGATCATCCAGTGTTTACAGGAAAACTCTCTCCCTCTGATCCTCCACGTTTGTTTGCAAAATTGTGCTTTGAAATGGACATTGCCTCAGGTAATGTCCAATACTACTACCAATGACTTCATATTTCTTCAGATATATAAGGAGGTCGTACACCATTTTTGTATATCTACCAAGAAAGTCTCTATACCATGTACGAGTTTGTCTCTCCTATACTGTATAAATTACCATGTCAAATTTGGAATATAAAATATTCTTTTTGAAAAAATACTATAAATACTTATAACCTACAATATTTATCTTATTAATGTATAAAATTAATTAGATAAAAATACAAAAGAATATATTTTTTGTACCTAAAACTCCTGATAATAAAAATCTTTTGTCGCCTAACAGATATTCTTCCATATATAACCCTCAAGATCAATCTTCTTCTTAAATTTCAATGTCATGTTTCTTAAGCACGTTCCAGACGGAGCCAACCTAATGTATAAGCAATGTTAGATCATTTTTCAAATTAAAAACATATAACTTCAATATAAAGTTATGATGTTATCATGCATGCATTATCACTCACATGTTGTTGATAATTGTGATGTAATTAAGTTCTTCCACAAACTCCCTTAACTCTAAGCAGCTGGAGACTGCCTCATTCATCCACAACATTTACCCTTGATATCTTTATCAGTATATGGGTGGTGGATGAAGGAGCAATGGTGGATGGTGTAGCAGAGATGCTAGATGGTGTAACATCAAGTACAAAAGGTGACTATCTAGGAAATGCAAGTCAGGAAGGTGATGCCTCGTCTGGATGTGTAGTAGGTGGACATATAGATTCTGTAACATCTGCAGAAGATGATGCTTCACCTAGACTTGCACTAGCTGGTCCAAATTGTAGCACCCCCTTACCATAGGATATGTACCGGGACGCCCGTAGGTCATTCCGATACACACCCTACGATTAGGGTGC
>JAOSBK010000204.1:8046645-8056853 GCA_027568895.1 Erythroxylum shatona
TTACAAAACCCCCTTTTTTATTTACTCGTTCTTGATTCCCTGGTTGTCAATAGGATTGATTAATCTCCAGTCTCTGTGGATATGACTCTACTCTCTCTAGTTACAATTTAATTGATTTTTCAGGAGTAGATTTTATTTTTGGTGGACCCATCAATGGCTCCCCATGTCATGTCTACTCAAAATAATTTGGAACAAACTATTTTCTTAACAAATGGAGATTCACTTCAACAATAGAAAGAAAACGAATATGTCTGCACTTTTTACATAGATATCTAATCTTTGGGTGATTCATATATGCAAGTTGAGAACATGCATAGCGAATAAAAGCTTCAACTCCCTTAACAAACTTAGGATTAATGAAACCATCGAGTATTAATCGTCTATATACCTAAGATCTATCAACATTACTCATTTCTGCAAAACTGTTATTTAAAAAAGTGATTTCACAGTTAGTATCCTTCATTTCTCCTAAGTTTACAGAACATTTAATATTTACTTTACATAATATCTCCTAAGTTTTTACAGGTCTCTAACCGTTTTCCCTCCAAATTGAAACCAACCTATCTTCCTATACGAGTTCACAATTAGAAAAGTCCATCACAACCAATTCCACCTTAGTGATTAGACAATCACCACATTCTAACTCGTAATAACCTTACAAATGAATTGTAATTCATACATCTCTCCATAAATTATTCTAACAATATTCCAAATATGAATAGAAGTTGGACAACTTAATTGATAGACAACATATGTAAGTATATATCAGTCAAATAAAACAATATGTCAACTAATGTCCTATAAGAAGTGACATTAAAAAGTAAAAAAAGTACATATATGCATTAAATCCAACATCACATTGAGCAATTACATTGATGTTCAAGTATTCATGTTTGAATTAATCACCTACAAGTTGATTTTTAAACTTTGATTTTAAACCTAACAGTACAATAGTATGTGACATTGTTTACATCTATAAATCGAGAAAGTAAGTTTTTGTTGTGACTCTTAGGCTCATAAAAGTTTGCACCGATAAGTCTCATAGAAGTTGCATCACAAGTTCCGGCCTATATATCATCCATAGTGTTTATTATAATATTAAGCTCTTAACCTACCGGCCGTTTAAGAAATAAAAGGTTAATCTATTTTCCAATCTCATGATTCTACAGTGTGGGTTTGTATTTACAAGGTAAAATTTTATAATCAAATCCTTAAGATCCTTGTAGAGGAAGAGCATTGTTTTTTTAATATTTAAAAATTTTTATTTTTCATTTTTTAAAAGAATTCATCATCTTATACTTCAGTTAAAAAATAATGATAAAGTACACATAATATAAATATTACATTTGTATCAATAAAATGCTTTTTATTTTTTTGTATGCTGAATAAAAATCATTAAGAACATAAAATCGTAATGTATATAAATATAATTGTGTAATAGAATTAAAAGTAGAATACTGATGGAAGAACTTAGCGTGATACCATTTCGGAAAAGGTTAGGAACAGGGGCAAATTGTACATGGCAAACGCAGTCGGGACGTACTTGGGAGCAGGAGCACGAGGGCACTAGCGCCCTTTTTGCATCACGAGAAAAAACACACGTTTCAGTTTACCAAACACGTAACAAAAAGAAAGAGTTGCACATGTGCGTTACCACCGACAGAGGGACCCCACTTTTAATGACTGTAGCACGTGCTCTCTTACGTTCAGTTCCGGTTAGCGTAAGCCCATGTTGCCGGCTTATTCCTCCGCCTTACTAAATCGTCTCGTATTCGACTTTCGAGTCATGCAAGTTCTTGGTATTTGGATAGTTTTTCTTAATGGATATATATATTTTTTAAATATTATTTTCATTTTATTGAATGATATTACGATTTACTAATCCATTATTTGGTATTAATATCAGCATTTGGCATTATATTTTAAAATCAAATAGTACACCTTTTTTTCTTTTTTAAGTAGGCTGAAGTGGAGTTACTGACAAATTTGCTCATGCAGATAACATATAAACATGCTAATATTTGACTAGGTCTTTATAATTTCTCAAATGCCCAAATTTAAATACTAATAGAAAGAAAAAATAATATGTAATCTTATTTATTGATTTTTAAAAAATCTTAATTTATAATAAAAAATATGAAACATAACCAGAAACACTGATGACGCTCAATCTTGGTTATCACCTGAATCAGGGGGAAAAAATATTTAATATATATTATACCTCTAAATTCTATCCCAATATAAAATTATGATTGTTTAAATTTGATTCGAGACTTAATAAACTTCAATGTGTTTGTGACTCAACGATTTAGTGCTTATCAGTGTGGTATTTTCACTTTTTTTATAATATGAATCTAAAGCATATATTTCCAAATTTCTGGTTTTACAAATTACAAATTTATTTATGGTATTTTTGTAAGCTAAAGTGGAAAGAAGCGATTTGATCCTGAAGATTGTTTTCTTTGTTAAAGTATATACTATTTCTTTTATTTTATAAAGCAAATATGAATGGATTATAATGATTCTATTAAAAATGTCAAACTATTAAAAGTAATTGCCATAAATTATGGTGTTTTATTGGAGTCAAAAGGAAAACGTGGGTGATGTTTCACTTTCTTTTCTTTTTTAATCGTTTCACCGTGATATTATTAACCGTCAAACATCTTATAAAAGACGCCTGGTCGCTCTGCATCTGCTTGTAAGTAAACTGATTCATATAATTAAACAGTGGCTCGGACCCCATTTCTCTCTCCCTGTCTCCCTCTAGCTTTTGCTGCTGTTGGAAGCTTTTTTGTTTTTTCTTTTCTCTCTCTCTACACTCACAAGTTTGGTTGAGAGGTCGACCTTACTTGTTTGAGCTGATTTTTTTGTGAATTCTGTGTCTTTTCCTTTTGTTTATTATCCCGTGTGCAAATTGTGAGAGTTGAAATGGAGAGAGATTTTCTGGGATTGAGCTCAAAGCAGCCACTCGTTCCTTCGGAGGATGAGGGTAACGTTGACGGGTTCAAAGAGACAGGTATTTGCTATCATCCCTCTAAAATTTTTCCCTTTCTATGGTTTCTAACGTTCTGCAATTTGAGCTTGTTTTGGTTATAGTCCTTGCTTTTGGGAGATGGGTTAGTCTGAAATTCTCTGCCTTGGCCTTGTGAATTTGAGACTGCATGGTTGCTGAAACTGGGATATCCTACTTAAAAAAGAGAGAGCCGACGAAATAACCAAAAGATTCTATACCATTAAGCAGCTAATTTGGTTTTTATTGTGGTGGGATGGATATTTATATTTAACCATAAATATAAACAGAATTGTAGTGCGTCTTTAAAGCTGCTTGTCTTGTTTCTCCTTCTTTGTTAGGTGTACGTCTTTCTCTTTTTGTTTAAATTTACTACGATTTTATGTTTTTTGTTGGGAATTTGCATCTCTATCTGTTCCGTTTGTGTTTGCATGTTTCTCTGTCTGCTGTGCTTGATTGTTTAGTGAAGACTAATGTTTATTGTAGGATTTGTGTCTATGTTTTCAGCCATGTGCTGCTAAAATTTTTCAGTATCCGAGAAGAATTTTCTGAAATCTATCTTTAACTTTTGACTTCGTGTATCCGTTCCTAACAACAGCTACATGCTAAACTTTTGGTTCGAATTTGTTCTATTATGACATTTTTTACTTGTATGGTTTAATCTTGATACGTTACTAGCTCTAGCTGAAACGCCTGTAAGCTATATTAGTCTTATTTTTCAACTTCTACGATTTGCTAAAGGTTCAGGGTTACGATGGCCCTTTTCCAATAAGATCTCTGCTCTCACTCATTCGAAGTCATTCAAGGTTCCTCAGGAAGACAAGACTAAGAAGATTGCATCTGATCTTTTGCTACCCCTTAACTTCTTGTCCATCTCACCTGCAGATGGTTATGATCCTAACGGAAAACGCCCAATTGCTGAAATCCAGGTATGTCTTTATTCTGTGATTTCTTTTTTATGTTTAGAGGTGATTCTAGGATTTGCATGGAGGCATAGTGGTATTTCCTTTGCATAAACAGCTTTAGACAGACACTGGATCAACAAAACTGCAGAGGAAAATAATTCCTCGGCCTTAATTCAAGTGAAGTGAAATGGACCATCATTTCCACATCTGTTCGACCCAGTTCTTGATGATATTCACTGAATCATTATTTTTCATTTTGATTTTTACCATATAGAAATCATTCAATCAAGACAGGCAAGGTGGGACTCACTTTTCACTGACTGCTTATGCCCTGCAACATGATGTGCTTTCTGTGCATCATCCTCTCGATGGGAAGATGTTTCCAGTCTCCAGTCATGCAGTTTCAGTTGCTGTGGACAACCCTCTCTCTCGGAGTTATCTTGCAACCACTGAGCAGACAATTTCAGGCACTAACATGAAGCCATTATTACTTGGAGGAATTCCCGTCATAGCTCCAACTTTTCCCACTTTTAGTTCTGCAGTTGGGAAGACAGAAGGATGGTATTAAAAAACTTTGATATTTTTGATATTTACTTGTTGATTATCTTGTGTTTTGATCTCAGAATGTTATGGAAAACAGTGTCAAAACACCATTCTCTCCTACTCCACTGACCATCTTTTATGCGGGCACAGTGAATGTCTATGATGATATAACCCCTGAGAAGGTTTCCTGTCTTTCTATTCTTATTAATCTTAACCATTATTTTGCTTATTTTCCTACTTGGCAGTGTTGAGCTGTATGTTTTTTGGATTCCAGGCTCGAGCTATCATGTTCTTGGCTGAAAACGGATCATCAAATTCCTCCAACACAGCACAACCAAAAGTTGAAGTCCAGGCACCTATTTTAAACCAAACAGCTGCTGGTGTTAATCCTGTGAACCAGCCAATAAGTACCCCGCCTTGTTCTCATCTCTCAAGTCCTTTATCAGTTTCTTCACATTCAGTTGCTCAGTCAGTGAGCGGTTCTACTAGCACTGAAGAAATCATCGCAACAAAAGCTACAGGAGTTTCAAACACTGTTAGCAAATTGGAGACTAAAAATATTTCAGGTGCAATGGGATGTCTTGGTGCAACAGCGACGATTCCATCTGGTATGACCGTTTTGAAAATAATGATGTCCTAAAGCAGAGTCTTAATGACAAAGTGTAGATGTTTTGGCATAGATATGTCTATCTTTGTTTTGGGGGAAATTGTTTGGGGTATGTGATTACTGAGTTGCATATTTCTTAGTCATTCAAGATAGATGGTGAAGTTACGAGATTTATAACTGCTGTAGTTTTTGATTGGTGTTTCACTTGTGAATCCTTATGAACAGTTCCTCAGGCTCGAAAAGCATCGTTGGCTAGGTTTTTGGAGAAACGCAAGGAAAGGTAAGTTGTTTAAGAATGCAGAGGCATGAAAATGTCTTTTGGTTAATTGTTAATAGTAGTATAGAAATGAGAACATTTGTGGAGATATGATGTAAATCTTAGTTCATGATCTGATTTAATCTCTACTGTAATAACAAGCAAAATTCAGTTTTTTTTCTTAAATTGAAAATGATCTGAATAGTTGTGTCCTGGAGTCGAGGATGTTCTTATATTATGGGAAACTCCAGGTTGTGCTTGACTGCAGTTTCACAAAAAGTTTATGTGTCTTTAGTTTTCATAGTCTACTGCTTGTTTGATTCAGGTTTGAAATCACTTATATATGTGCATGCAGGATAATGAGTGCGGCACCTTATGATCCCAGTAAGAAATCTCCAGCACGCACAGCATCGAACGCAGCAGAATGAATCTCTCCTAAAACACGAGGATGGCAACTACCGTGAGGCATCATTAGAAAAGCAACTTTAATCATGTCTTTGTTTGATTTCAAACTGTAGGTGCACACCTCAACCCCCTTCCTTTCTCCTTCCAATATTATTAATTCAGTCAGTCAGAACCTTTGCTTTTAAGTACCTTTTGTAGCCATGCAATTTCTGTTGAAATTTGGGAATGAATAGCAGATGAAGTTATTATGAAGCCTCTGTGTGGAATCTTTGGTTTTTCTGTCTTTTGCCTTTCCGAGTAGGAACATCAGGAAATGTTGGGAAATCATTTTATGTTGAAAAGCCTTCATAAACCAAAATCCCAAGGAATTGATAAAACTTGTAATAATCAATTGTTTTTGTGGTCATGTCTTTAGTTCCTTGATTTTTTGCAGTGAATAGAGGTTGAGCTCCTTTCAATTATGTTATCTGATCACGTTTAGAATCCCCCCTTGGTCCCTTGTGTTTTTATGTGGAGAAGAAGTAGGATTGCGATGGGAACATGTGTTCACATGCTTAATTCAAATGCTTTCAAGTCGGACGTCAATTTCCGCTCACCCTTTTTGATGCAAGAATAAAATTCGATTTTGTTTAAGATTTAGAAAAAAAGAAAGAATAAATATCTTTTCCTTTTCATGGATGTTTTACAGGTGCAGGGCCCCTTTTCTTGCAAAAATAGAATATGAATATATAATTGAAGATAATCTTGAATATAGTTTGGTTGGCTCACATTTAGGATAAGCTGCGTCAATATAAGATTCCAAGAATCACACGTTGCTCGCGCATAATTCATAAAAAGTCCTTTCCTTTTTGGGGTAAACATTGACCTTTTTTTTTTTTTTTTTCCTGTCAGTTTGTTCAAGCAAAGCGTTTTACATTAGAAAACGTTTATGCCTATTTATTAATCTCAACTTAAGTAATTATTCGTATTTTAAGAAATAATTAAATTTAGAAGATTTATCTATATTTCCTCTAGTATCTTTAGTAGCATTTCTATTTATTAATTATATATATAGATATATATGGTTTTTACTTCCATATTTTCTCATTTTTATGTATACATTTTAATTTGGAGTTAAAGATATAATGTTTTCTTATACTTTTAATTTTTTAAAATACCAAAAAATTATATTTTTAACAAAATTTCTATTAAAAAATTAATGTCAAAAAAATATGAGTAATAAGGGCATACATAAACAAATAAAAATTATTGATATGGCTAATTATCTCATTAATTAAAAAGATTGGTTGTAAGTATTTGATAAAAATTTGTACATAGGAAGTAAAATAATTTGATTCATATTTTTCAAAAGACCACAAGTTGGATAATTTAAACAAGTTCCATGTAGTTAACCCCCATTAGCTTGCACTTATAGGAAGTTGTATACTGTTCTGCTTCTGCATTGATTGAATTGGTTGCTTCAGTAACCTCATAATCCTTTAAATGGACAAGAAAAGGTTAGCTTTTATGGATTGTATCGTATGGTTAGCAGGAGGTCACCATCATCAAACACGTTTTCAATTAGTGCCATACATCAATTCCCACCTCCCAGTCACATTTGTCAAAACCAGGACCAACCAGGAAACGCTTTGGTTTCTCAGCTCTCACTATGCCCCATGTCTGCCTTTCATTTTCAAACTTGTTATAGATACTAAATGTGACTACACTTATTCAACATGTTAATCACTCCCAGTTGGCTGTCTCCAATAAGACCACGAAAGACAGGAGAACCAAGTGTAAACTTTATCTGATAGCCACATGCTGATGCCTTGTAGTTATAAAAAATTAAAAAAAATATAGACCATATACAAAATCTTCCTGAAGAGTTTATCAATACTAAAATCTTGAGAGTAAGCCTTTCAAGGATTAGTCAACTTTAGCTGATTCAAAGACTATCTTACCACTTAATTAACTTTTGACACATGAAAAGTTTGACATTTGTATATCTAAGTTCTAACCCAATTATAAGTTGTTTTTGTTGCATTGCAAAAGCTGATAATTTTTGTACACTTTGGGATGTAGGTTGTTACTTTGCCTAGAGTTGAAATGTCGCTTTGGAGCACGAGAGTGAGATGGAACCATTGTAGAGAGGTTATTAAGTAGATTGGACCTAAAATGGTTAATTTAGTTAGTAAGGAAATGAACTAATTTCCTTCTGAATTACAATTTGATTTTCTTATCAACTAATTCTTGATATCTGTAAAATGTTGGAATCCAACAGTGATCGAATCACAGGCGCAACAGAAAACAAAAATTTTACAGATTCTGAGTGGATCCCGATAATTGAATAAACTTGAATAAAACACAAAACGATTTAGAAATCGTACCTTGTTCGCTTTTCTGTTGATAAATCTTTGAAAATTTTTCCGATTGATTAATCACGAGCTGTTCAAGTATCCAGCCTCTGATAGTATCCACAGAGTAATTCTCAACTGGTTTGAGAGGAAGAAGACAAAAAGTGTTAGCTTCCAAAAAGCTCTTCCTTTTAATTAGAAAAAATCATAAGAGTCTTTTATTAAAATTAAATATCTTTAATTATAATTAAAATCAAATTCTAATTATAATTAATTTAATTTTAATAAAATTAAATATCTCATATTTGATCCTCAAAGTTTTTCAAACTTTATAATTAAGTCCAACTTAATTAAATTAATTTTTTCTTTCACAAATTGCTCTTTGATGTGTGACCTATTAGGTTCTTAATAAATTAACAGTGATTATAAATTATAATTATAATTCACAATTAGAATTAAATAAATTAAAACTTCTTTTAATTTATCTTTAATTTTTCAATTAAATAATTCATAATCATAAATCATGATTGACGTTTAGCAATATGTCATGATTACCTAAATATAAGGAATGTCAAAGTGATTGACTTAACCTATCCATGCATGACTACAATATATAATTTAATCCTTTCATCATTCAATATTCTAATTGGGTACAGTATGGATACAGTGTCTACTCTTATTATCCAATCATGTTCGTTCTTGCTAATTAATAATTGATTTATAATTGAAATTTAAAAATTACTTTTCAAATATAAACTCCTTCTAACTAGAGAATTCCATAAATCATTACTAATCAAGAACAGTAGAATATTCTCTTTAATTACTTTCGAGTGATGAATCTTATATTGACTTACTCAACTATCTATATATGGTTCATATTGTATCTAATTACTACCAACTGAATTATTCTAGGACAATTCATAAGTAGCATCAAAACACAGTAATTCTCACACTAGATATATTGGTAATCTCAAGTCTAAGGATCAATTATACAACCATCATTATGAGATAATCTATAGACACATAAGTAATATTCCATCTGAAATTCTCATAATCGGGTCAGTTTAGTGACTTATTCTCTAATAATTACCCGCATATTAGTTTAAGTATCTCTATACTTTAATTTATGAGATAAATTACTTTCTTCACAAGAAAGAAACATAATGTGTGTTAGTTTTATCTATTCAACAATATTCAGTCTTGATGAAATTACAACTAGGAACATTTAGGAATATCACAAAAGTGTAAATTAAATATCATAATTATGATCTCATCATAATTTCAATTACACAGTAATTATTCCAAGGATTTTATCTTTAGTATTAAAACATAAAACATTAATTAAATTAATACATAAAGAGAAATACAGCCTTCTCATTAATTCAAAATAATGTCATACATTAATTTGCATCCAATTGATTGGCTGCAAGGGCATAAATTAACAATCTACCACTTGCACTAAAGTCAATCCCCTATGAATCTAATACCATATCCATCCATCTACTAGATTCTCTTCAGTGGGAACTTGCTCTAATGTTATGTCTTTCACTCCATTGTCTCCTGATCAAGTGAAACTTCCTAAGTAGATGTTTGGATCGTTGATGAGACTTGGGTTCCTTCGCTTACGCAATAGCACTTTTGTTATAACAATACAATACTATGGGCTCAACAATGCTAGGAACCACTCCAAGTTCAATGATGAACTTCTTGATCCAAACTGCTTCCTTTGCCGCCTCTATCACTAAAATGTACTCTGCTTCGATCATTGAATCTGCGATGGTCGGTTGTTTGGAACTCTTCCAACTAACCACACCACCATAAAAAGTAAAAATATACCCTGACTGTGATCTACTGTTGTCTTAATCAGACTGAAAACTAGCATCCAAATGACCCTGAACTCTCAACTCAGTTCCTTCATAGACCAAAAAAATATCTTTAGTCCTTCTCAAGTACTTCAAGATGTTTGTCACAGTTGTCCAATGACCCTCACCGGGATTAGCTTGGTATGTAACATCCCATCACCGATGGGAAGGTTATTTTAGTATATTGGGACGGGTTAGGCATAATTCATTGGCATGCATATGCATCTATAGCCTCTATAGTGATATGACTGATGATTTTTGCACAGGCACATAGTCATACATGCATT
>JAOSBK010000204.1:8061743-8075849 GCA_027568895.1 Erythroxylum shatona
TGATGAATTTGAAGAAAAAGAAGAAGGACACGATTATGGCATAATCCCCACGATCGAGGACTGGCACAAAAGGAGAAAAGTTATCTAGAATTAAATGGGATTAAAGTATCCTTAGCATAAGCTACTAATTGGTGAATTAACATAAATACATCTATAGATAAGATGTAATGATTTTGGTGATATATGCCAAGATATTAGAGTAAACGAAATTGTTTAGTATCTCATTGAACCTTATATTAAGGGGTGTTCTAATCATGTAAGCTATGGTATAAATTAATCCTATTGAGATATTATGAATAGTGAAATTGATCTTCTTAAGGTACTAAGAATGACTGATAGGTAATTATGGAAAATAGTTGATTGATAAGGATTTCATGAACAATATCAATGATTGTAGCGAGGAATCTTCTTTAAAAGAAGAATTTTCCTAAATTGGGTTAAGTTGATTAGACGATTCAGTTTAGAGTGATCAATGAAGAAACAAATTGGAAATGAATATGTAAGGATTCGAAAGTGAGTATGGGAGTCGTATCCTTAACAAAGACTCAAGCAAGAGAGGTAGAATATATTATTGAAAAAGGTATGTATTTTGTTGATGTAAAGTATCCAACTATAAGAGTGGATTTTAAATTTGAGGTGACATTATTGCTAATGTGAGGAGAATACAGGTCCACATTATAATCGGTATACATATGTTCGGGAGATACAAATTGAAACTAAGGAATGTGATACCAACACACAAAGTGAAGTATTCAAATAAATTGAAATGTGTGGAGGAACTACTACAAATGAATAGGCATTGAATAAGTTGATGTGAATGAAAGGGAATTGGATGAAAAGAGAAAATCATTAGGGAAAAGAAGTCAAGTGGGAAACTGAAAATGACATTAAAGGACTTCAATAACCGAAAAAACATAAAAGGAGCATATATTAGTTTATATCCAAAAATCAAATAAAATAAGGACTTTAAAATATTTGATTACTCTCACTAATTTCTTCAAAATAATAGCCCTCACTATTATATCAAAAAATTATCAAATAATTTCTTAGTTATCAAATAATTTCTTAGTGGCTAGAATCCTATTTAAAATTAATTGATCTTGAATTTACTCAACAAACCAACTAAAAATAAATTAGGTAAAAAATAACTTTTCAATCACATCTCATGTGATTCCTAGAACTGTTAGGTGACAACTTTTTTTAAAAAATATCATATATATTATTCCTAACTCTGCCTCTAAATTTATATGATCATGAGTTTACTCATCCAAATAATACAATTTTAGTTAAATAGAACCCATTAATTTAAGATAAAACATATCCAAGTTAAAGAGACCTTGAGTTTACTCAACAAGCCAAACAATAAACAGAATTATGGTTTTATTCTCAAATAATGGAAGACAACTATTACGTTTATAACGTGTACTTAATACTTTATTGAGGGATTTAAAATTTCAAAAATTTTCGATGTTATCAAAATAATATAATCTCATTATATTTATAATTTCAAACATAATCCAATTATGAAAGAATTTAAAACTTTTGCTTGATTCTAATTATTGATTTGATAAAAAAGTTTAATTTAATAATTCAACTTTTGAAAAATTAAATTAAATTTCAAAATTTTTCCTAATAAAATTCCCTTTGAAATTTTTTTGAAAAAATTAGTAAAACTCTTTTCAATTTTATTAGGAGTTGAAATTAATTTAATCTCTATTAAATTAATTAAATGACAATTTAGGGTTTTTAAAACATTTAAAAAACACATAAAAGGGGTTGAGAGGGTGTCTGACGCGTGGACACGCGGGGGACGTTGACTGACATATATAATGCACACACTAGTCACGTCTGCTTGAGTCGACGGATGACATGCGCCCATTGTCTTCTCCACGAATGCCATTTGCCTCTAAAATCCCTCCCACGTCGCTTGAACCAACACCACGTTTCTCCATCTTCCCGTATCTCACGCTCCCTCATCTTTTTGACCGCAACCCATCTCCCACGTTTCCACTTCTCACTGCTGGCCACCTATATCTGCTATCGTCTACCGTCCACGGACTACCCAAGCAATGCCATCCATGGCGTCGCCTGTGGCATCACCCATGGGCATTTAATTCATTGGCGTCGCGAGCAACCCACTAGCTTTGCTAGCGACACCAGCCATGGGCGTCACACGCAATGCCTAGCGGCATCACATCGCAAGCAACAATCCGATGGGCGATAATTGCCCATCTTGTTCGCTTGTTTGTAAGGCAGAAGCACAGATCGTGCGTAAGCAATCAGCAAAGGCATTAAACACAATCACAAGGGAAAAACGCAGAATCCAAAAGCAAGGCGTCGCTCACAATGCCTAGCGGCTTTGCGTCACAGGCAACCCATTGGATCGCCAGAGGTGACTGTCCGTTGGGAAATAATCGTCCATCTTCTTTATTCATACACAAGGTAGTAATCACAAGAAACCAAAAGCAAAATAGGGTAGACGAAGAAGCATGGTTGTTAACCCAGAAAGATTAAGATAGTAGAAAAATTAGGGATTACAATAATCAATTTTCAGAAAACATAGGCATGTTCGTGGATTTAAAACGTAAGTAGTATATAGATTTCAGAAACCCAACATAAGCATAATAACGTAGATGCAAATTAGGCTTTCAAAACCAGAAGACAAAATGCATATAATGACCAGTCGGGAAAACAATTTCCAAAACACAACTGTTTCCAATAGTAGTGTGGAAATAACTTCTAGTAAAGACAAAAACCGAAGCTTAATAAATCAAAATAAACAATAATCAAGCAATGAATCTAAGTGAAATAATTAAAGGACGCTCTAATACTACTATTGAAATCCAACCGTGATCGAATCACTAATGCGATAGAAAACAAAAAATTTATAGATTCTGAGCAGATCCCAATAATTGAATAAACTTAAATAAAACACACAATGATTTAGAAATTGTACCTTATTTGCTTTTATATTAAAAAATCTTTGAAACCTTTTCTGATTGATTAATCACAAGCTGTTCAAGTGTCCAGCCTCTGATGGTATCCACAGAACAATTCTCAACTGATTTGAGAGGAAGAAGACAAAAAGTGCTAGCTTCCCAAAAGATCTTCCTTTTAATTAGAAAAAAATCATAGAGTCTTTTATTAAAATTAAATCTCTTTAATTATTATTAAAATTAAATTCTAATTCTAATTAATTTATTTCTAATAAAATCAACTATCTCATATTTGATCTCCAAAGTTTCTTAAACTTTATAATTAAGTCCAACTTAATTAAATTGATTTTTTCTTTCACAAATTGCTTTTTGATGTGTGACCTATTAGGTTCCTAATAAATTGGCAATGATTATAAATTATAATTCTAATTCACAATTAGAATTAGATAATAATTTATCTAATTCTAATTCACAATTAGAATTTAATTTACAATCATTTAGTTTATCTTTAATTCTAAAATTAAATAATTCATAATCATAAATCATGATTGGCGTCTAGCAATATGTCGTGATTATCTAAATATAAGGAATGTCAAAGTGATTGACTTAACCTGTCAATGCATGGCTATAATGTATAATTTAATTATTTCGTCATTCAATATTCTAATTGGACAGAGTATGGATATAGTGTCTACTCTTATTATCCAATCATGTTCGTTCTTGCTAATTAGTAATTGATTTATAATTGAAATTTGAAAACTCCTTTTCAAATATTAATTCACTCTAGACAGAGAATTCCATAAATCATTAATAATAAAAAACAATAGAATATTCTCTCTAATTACTTTAGAGTGACGAATCCTATATTGACTTACTCAACTATCTACATATGGTTCATGTTTTATCCAATTACTACCGACTGAATTATCATAGGACGATTCATGAGTAGCATCAAAACAAGGTAATTCCTACACTAGATACCTTGGTAATCTCATGTTTGAGGATCAATTATACAACCATCATTATGAGATAATCCATAGACACATAAGTAATATTCCATCCAGAATTCTCATAATCGGGTCAGTTTAGTGGCTTATACTTTAATTTATGAGATCAATTACTTTTTTCATAAGAAAGAAACATAACGTGTGCTAGTTTTACCCTTTAACAATATCCAATCTTGATGAAACTACAACTAGGAATATTTAGGAAAAACACATAAGTGTAAATTGAATATCATAATTATGATCTCATCATAATTTCAATTACACGGTAATTATTCCAAAGACTTTATCTTTAGTATTAAAACAAAAAATATTAATTAAATTAATACATATAGATAAATAAAGCCTTTTCATTAACTTAAAATAATGTCATACATTAATTTGCATCCAATTGATTGGCTGTAAGGGCGTAAACTAACATAAAAGGTATTTTTTAAAGTTATGAATACATCACGTCAAAATAAGACATGCTCTCAAGATCATCCAGAGAGAAATGCAAAATAATACCCATTATGAAAGTGCAAAACAACTGCATAGATGGGAATTTTGGAAGAAGCTTATACTAGAATCCCTTGATTTAGTGTTTTGCTTAATTATTTTTGTATTTCAATAAGGGTGGAAGTTTATAAACTTAAATCCCTCTCTAAGTTAGTTTATTCCCATCTTTCCCCTTTCTTATTCTTCTTCCTAGACCTCTACAAATTTAAGGCGTACTACTTATTTCTTAATTCTTGTCTTCCATTTTCACCAATACACTAGAGTGGAGATACATTTTCCAAATCTATTTTTGTTTTCCCTTTTTAAATAGTTCTTAATCTTCCTATATGAAGTTTAATGAATTCTTTTTAGAAGTTAAAACATTTTTATAAATTCTATATATTTAAATTCTATATACTGATATTTCTACTAAAACTTTTGTAATCTCTCTGAAGACATAAAATTAATATAATTATAGGTCAAATTGAAATAATAGACTGAAAAAGGGAACACATTTTTTGAGTTTATATTATTTTAATAAATAACAAAAAAGCAATTATATTATTCAACAACAATAAAACCCAAAAGAAATCTCATTGAGACGCAGGATCTGATGAGTTCCAATAGTACTTTATGCTTGTCACAAGAAAATTGATTGGAAAGAAAAAAAATTCCTACTTTTATTAGTACTTCTTCCATAATCTCAATAGGGTACTTAATGAAATGATTCATTAACTGTTGTGACATGTTCTTCGATTTAAGTTCACCAATTCATAACTTCTCAAAAATTGATAAAGGTATTAAATTTATACTAGCACCTAAATCATATAAACATTTAAGAACTTTAAAATTATCAAATTTTCAAGGATGACGAAACTCTAATTTAGAGGTAACTTATTGTCTATAATGACATTGTACTCCTTCGCCAAAGACACTGTAGAATACTCATCTAACTTTTCTTTTTATTGAATATGATCATCTTCAAAAAAATTCACATACGATGGTATTTGAGATAATACTTGAACAAATGGAAAGTTCATATTTAATTTCTTAAGGGCATTCAAAATTTTTTTAAATTTATCTTTGTTTGTCTTTATCTTAAGCCTTTAAGGGGTGGAATAAAGCTTCACATAAGTGGGTCTCTATCTGTGACTAGCACTTATTAAGGATGGAACCAGTTTCAATTTTATTATATTCCCATTACTCATGTTTTCTAGATCAACACTAGCACTAGATGTTAGTGACAACAACATCAATATGATTTTGCTTCCTGTGTTCTTGAGCTAATTTGCAGCTTCTTCTAACTCCATAACTTCCTCTTCTTTAGGAATATTGGAGTCAAATATTTTTCCACTTCTTAGGGTGACACCAATAGTAAAATAAGCCAAGATTAAAAGTAATAGTTAAAATAGCTCCCAGAATGAATCTATTGTCGCCAATCACAAATCTAACATTAAAATCAACCAATGAAATAATCAAAACATGTATCATTAATTAAACAAATCTTTACAAGCTCCATTTATAACTCTAAGTAAAGTTTTTGTCCACTAAATCTATTAAAAACTAAACACAACAACATCAATCTTAACATAAAAAATAAGTGTAAAAGAAAGAAGTGTAAAAGAAAGAAAAATAGAATACATCATTAGCTTCTTCAATCCTTGCTCCCAAATCTTCTTCTAATTTAAAGAAAGAAGTGAAAATTCTTAATTGAAGATGGCTACCACTTGCTATAACTCCCTTATAAGTCTTTTAATACAATTATTTATAGATAAGGTTACATTAGTATATTCCTAGATTGTTTAAACTTGAAGAATCACAATCTTTTTCTTTCCCTCATTCGACCACTAGTGCTTGACACCTTTTATAATCAATGCATGTCTTATTCTACTTCTCTCTTATATAGCTCAAAAGACATTCAGCAATGATCTTGGACTAACTTCAATGTTGTTCTTGCACTGTATCTTATTTTCTAGGCCCTAGAAAAAGATAGGCACATTTGTTTTGCTTTATTCCTCAAACTTTTTCACTTTCGAACATCTTTAAGTTAGAATTTGCTCTTAAAGTGTTCTACAAATTTTTTTTATTAGGTTAGCTTTTTATAACTTTAAAATCAATTTAGATGGAAAAATGTGGAGAAAGTTGCACCAAATCTTGTGTTTATTTTGCAAATTTTTCACCTATAATACAGTGAAATAAATATAGAAAACATAATAAAAATCCATGCAAAACATGTCATCTAAATGCCAAATACCAAGTAAATTAATCCCTAACAATATGTAAAATATTGACCTATCAAATACCATAAATTAGAAGTTGATGATAAGGAAATAGGCAACCAAGATGGGGGTTCAGATTATGGAAGGAAGAAGCCTATACATCAATTGACATGGATTCCAAAGTTCAATTCAAGTAAGGGATGATCTTTGATTTAGGGACTACGTTTAGAAAGGCATAGAAGAACTATTACGTACAAAATGGTTCTAACTTTGATTAATAAAAAAAACAAGTTAAGGGTTTTTAAAAATGTTTTAAAAACTAGATTAGAAGTTAAATTGTTAAGACAAGAGGTTTCAGGTTTAAAAGGGTGAACTGATATTAGATTATCATAAAACTGGCTAAAGATTAAATAAATTTAAAGAATTTGAAATATAATTGAAAGAGATTATCCTTACTCATTGAATAATTTTAAGTTTAATTTAAAAAAGATTGTTAAATGAAAACTAATTGATTTATTTTGGTTTACAAGAACTTATTATTTAATAAAATTGACCAATTAATTAATAAATTGATCAATTTTAACAACAAGAGATATTAAAGTAAATCGAACTAGAAAGTTGAAAAGTTAGACTGTTCAAAGTTTTAACGATTGAATCGACTGAACTGGTTAATTTTTTAATCATTGTTTTTTAGCAAGTGCGTGAAGGTATGTGGGTTAAGAGTTCATGCTAATCCTACTCAAAATAGGTAATGTTTTCAAATTAAAACATTTGAAGATAAGCAAAACTATAGTAGAATATTTAATATGAAGAACCTTGAGTACAAATATATTATAAAGAAGAAAGTAAAACATTTTAGAGATAGACATCTCTAATTTAAAAGCAGTTTTAAGGGATCATTAAGATCATTTTATGTATTGAAGCATATAGAGATAAGAGATATGCTTCACATTTAGTTCTTAGAGATGGAGTACAATATGAAAATTTAGATTTCTTAGCTATTATAGAACACAACAAAGGTATTTCACTATATATTGAAGCTTTTAAAGAATTTTTTTAAGTCTAGTTTGCCAATGCTTATAACCCTATAATTTGCATAAGTGAGTATTATTTGGAGATGTAATATGGTCGACAATTATTGACAACAATATGTGGATACCCAAATGAAAATGTGTACTCACTATTATAGACATTAGTGAGGGTAAAAAATAAGGAGATATGAAAGTGGTTTCTTGATAGCCTACTAGATGATTTTAGTAAAAGGAACTCATAGGTTTTCATAAGTGACATACTAAAGATAACATTCACATCCTTATTTATAATTTTAATAATTAATTTATCATTTTAGTAAACTTATTTTATATTGTAAATTCTAAACAAGCTCTTGAATAACCTTTCAAGAATGAGTTTGAAAAATATGATCATCAATGTTGTTTTAGGTATTTATAGGTGAACTTGCAAAGGTAATACAAGGTGTCTAATGACATTAAAGATCATATGTGGAATGTTGTTTTTGATTATTCCGTAAAAGTCTGAAAGAAAGATGGACAAGATAAAGAGTATACATAAGGAAGCATATGAATGGATGGATAGAGTTTCTAATAAAAGGTGTTCCAGGCATGCCTTTGATAGAATATGCAAAAATGATATTTTGTTAAACAATAAAGCAAAATGTTGCAATGTATATATGAGCAATTCCAGGGATAAACCTATTCTAACTTAATTGGAAGTCATTCAAAGGGAAATAATGAGGAGATTCCACCAAAAAAAGGAAGGAATGGATGCTTATAAAAAAGGCATATGTCCAAACATTTTAAAGAAGTTAGAGATAAAAGAGATGCAACCAATTACTTAACTTATAGTTTAGGTGATGATAAGTTTGAGATTAAGTGCTACTGTACGGATGATCATAGAACATAAGAGTGCACTTTGGTAAATAGGAAATGATTGATATCCTATGTAGTCATTCAATTTTAGTATTTATTTTAGATAGGAGATCTAGAATAATATGTTTATGACTATTACTCCCAGCATGCATATTTGAAATGCTATTAAAAATCTATTAATCTAGTTCTAAGTGAACAATTTTGACCAATATATAGAGAAAAACATAAGCATTTTATAAATATGCCAATAGATAAAAAGAGAATATGAAGGCCAAAAAAGAAGAGAATCAAAGAATCTAGTGAGGAGAAGAAAAGCAGTATGTTAATCATAATTAGGGGCAATATCACTTGCAGTAAGTAAAAAAAATTTAGACACAGTTCATGAACATGCTTCATGAGTAGATCACAAGAGTTTAAAGTCATCTCAAAATCAACCTTCACATATAAGCCTAGCAAAACTTGCATAACTCGACCTAAGTTGACTGGGCTTCAGGCTAAGCTTAAACTTTTTTCCTCAAAATTTTGGGCTTCAAACTAGTTCAAACTTGAGCTATTGAGTTCAGTTTGAAGCCCAAAATTATAAGTGAAACGAAATCATTTTGATTAAAATGATATTTTTAATTTTTAAAAATTAAAAGATATACTTAATCTTTGAGCTGCCCAAACTTGTTGGGCTTAAGCTTAAACTTAGGTGAGTCTAAGCCTAAGCCAACCTATTGCTACTCTTCACAAATGATAATCTTTCTTATATATAACATTGTAAACTTTCATGGATGTTTAGAAAATCGATAACATATTATTCATTCATGTAGGGACATTTTTCATCTTAAAAAACTGTACTTAATATAATGAGGGATAAAGGAAAGCAACCTACTAACACAAGCATGAGTTAAATAAATGAGAATAGTTCTTAAGATAAAGCTTTGGGAAATCTATAAGAATTATACGTAGCAGAGAGGACTACTAGCCAAGAAAACTATAAACAAAGTCGATTCAAGAACATTTAGACCTAGTGGCAAACCACCTAGTTAGTTGTCCTGACTTTTACATTATGTTTTATGTTTATTTGTTGATCACATATGGACAATAATTATAAATGTTAGAACATTATTTTTGAAATAGGAAGTAATTAATGTCCTATATAGTCATTCAATTTCAAAATTTATTTTAGAGAGGAGATCTAAAAGAATATGTTTACGATTATTAGTTTAAGGACACATACTTGAAATGCTAATGAAAATTTATTAATCTAGTTCTCAGTGAACAATTTTGACCAATACTTGGAGAAAAACAAGGGCATTTTATAAATGTGATAGCATATAAGAAGAGAATATAAAGGCAAAAAAAAAAAAGAATTAGAGAACCTATTGAGGAGAAAAAAAGGCATTATGTTAATTATAATGGGGGTAATATCACTTGCAGTAGATACAAAACAATTAGAAATAATTCAAGAACATGCACCATGACTAGATCATGAGAGTTAAGGTTATCTTAGAATCAACCTTTACAAATGATAAGCTTTCTTATATATATCACTATAATATTTTATGGATGTTTATAGTAACATATGATTCATTTTCATATAAGACATTTTTCATCTTAAGGAATGGTAGTTAATATTATGAGAGACAAAGGAAACCAACCTATTATCGTAACCAAAAGTCAAAGAAATAATATTAGTTCTCATGACAAAGCATTAGGATATCTGCAAGAATTAGATATAACAAAGAGGAGTAGTTAAAAAGACTAGAAGCAAAGTTGAGTCAAGAAAATTTGGACCTTGTGGCAAATCATCCAATTAGTTGTACTAATTTTTACACTAGTTTTATGTTTTTATGTTGACCCCATATAGACAGTAATTGTAAACGTGAGAACCTTTTTTTCCCCTAAATTGTTACATATAGTCTAAATTGTTATAAATGATCCCTTGTTTTCTTTATGTTTTTGTTAATATCTCACCTATATTCAACTTCTTAGTTTGTATGTAAGAGTTACATAAAATGTAATTGAGTATACTTTATTTGGACAATATACAGATGGTTTTTTATTTTATTTTATGTAATTGAGAACTTTGTTTTTTATTCATCGATCATTATTAATGAGACCTTTATGAACCCTTTTAAAACTATTTACCATTATTAGCAATTATATTGATATTGGATGAATAAGCAAGTTAGTCATTCATAAACATACCGTAAATGTTTCCAGTGTACCTTAAATTATATTTACAAAGCTTTTTAATTTTTTCTTCATAAAATGTTAACTCAGACACTTCTAAAATTTTTTTGTAAATAGTACTTTAAAGATCAAGAGTGTAGCATGTAAGAGGTTTAACTAAAGTTGTAGTTAAATTTATAGACCTATTATGCCTTAATCTTCTCTTATCATAGGTTTTTTTCTTTTATTTGTATGGATTTAAAGCTTCTAAAAATTTGATATACTATGTTTATCTATAGTCTTTATAAAGACTACAATCATTACAAAAATAAAGCCCATAAATATTATCAAAATTAAAATATCTTCATTCAGTCTACTTGCCAATGTCCAATCCCTTTTAGTTTACCATGTGGTAGAGTAAAATAGGAAAAGAAGAAGTTAGTCAGAGTTACAAAGAAATAGGCTCATCAAGGACCTATATTAAAAAAAATATGGAAACAATTTTGTATGCTTGTTGTTGTATTTGTGAAGAATACATGACAATTATTATTCTTACAGTTAAGCATCAAAGATTATTTCGTTGACCATCAAAATATTATTAATATACATATAAATAAAGAGTTGTAAAATTAAAAATTAAAGCTTTCCAAAATCAAGAGCTTACATGACCCTATTGGACACTTAGAGTAAGTCAACCAATGTCATATTGCAACACATCAAGAAATGCTTAACTTCTTAATCATAACTTCCATAAAAACTTAAAAAATAAAGGATGAATCAAAATGAAAGAGTTTCAAAGACATAAAGCCTTAAGACAAAACCTAAGTGTTCTTTTTAGAACCAATTAACCCATAATTACAACACAAACTTATAATTATTTTTCTAATAAAATAACAAAAAGAAAATAACTTATGATAATCATAATAATAAAAAAATGAAGAAAATAATGAACTTAAAGGGGAAGATAAAGGACATCAAGTTTGATTTGATAACATGAATGCACATATAAACTCTAAAAGCTTGTCGAATGCACCAGCAAATAAACCTACTCTGCATAAATAAATTTATGGCAACGGTGAGTAGGGATTTTATCCACAGGGAGTGTTCGTGTAGCTTTTGCAATGAAAGAATCGATGTTTAGGATATAAAGGGGGTTTTGGTTAAATGTAATTGAGAAAAGAATGTAAAATTAAACTAATAAAAGTAAATCAAATTAAGTAGCAATAAAAGTAGAAAATTGATGAATGATTTTGGAATCCAATTCTTGGTTCAATCTCAGCCTACACACAAATAAGCATGCTGCATTGTCTGTGTTTTCACATCTCTCTTAAAAACTATTAATAGAGCAATAATAAGCTTTGTTAACCCCGATTTTCCTTTAAGTTGTGTTTAATCAAAATAAGTTCTTTAATTAAATCTAGATATCGAACAACCTAGAACAAGCTCTCTAGATTTAATAAGATAGTTGCATTATGAACAAGGAAAACAGATTAATCTAGGCAACAACCATACAAGCTCTGGTCATTTAACTAATGTTACATTATCCCCAATGATTCAACACCATTAATTGCCATAAATGAATCCAAAATACAACTATTACATATTGTATTTGAGATTCTAGCAATGAGTTTATATAAAAACATTCTATTAGAAGCATTCAGATCATCCTTACACAAATAACGAAACCAATAAGCAAAGAATAGCAAAAACAATCCTTATAGAGAGAGAAAGAGATTTAACAATACACAATAAAGAGATGCTCAAATGCGATCCTTAGCTTTGATTTCACCTTCGAACCGAAAGAAGGAAGATTAACCCTTTATAGAGCCTAATTAAGAAAATGCTCTACATCCCTTCATGTTCCAAAAATGATTCACCCTTCCTTTGGTCGCTCAAATGTTGATTTATACCAAAAATTACGTTACTGGGAAGATGCACATTTGGATGCATGGTTGTGCATCCAACCGTGCAAACCAATAAATATGTAGGATTACACAACTGTGCAAACCAAAAAAATTCCAATCACCAAGATGCACGGCCGTGCATCTTGCTTATATTGAAATGTTCATTTTCTTACACTTTCTTGTCCTATCGTCACCCTTATCCATCTTCTTTTTATTCCACAAAGCTAAAGTTTGAACATCAAGAAGATGACTCAAAAAATGTGCTTTTAACTCATTTTAGCCCTTGAATTTCCGAATTGTACCTAAATCCAAACATTAACCAAAATGAGTTTCTTAAATATTTCATAACATTAATTACTAAGTGTTGTGGAGTAAATGTATAATCAATTAAACACATATTAAGTTCCCTCACATTTAGTTTTTGACCATCATCGAGAAAAATAACAAAATCAAAGTCACAAACCAAAACATGTCCATATTTTCCATATTTCCCAAGCCATAAAAAAGAGGAATAACTTTCATAACCATACCAATAACTCAACATTTAATGCCTTTACTCATGATCAATTGATAATCATTCGCTTGAAAAACTAAGCAACCTAGGGGTAGACTTTGACAAAATATGTTTAAATAAGATAGATCTAACACTGTGTTTGGTTGCTGTCCCCATGGGTGGGGACAAATGACAGGGACACAAAAGTCCTATACTCCGTTGTGTTTGCTTGCTGTTTCTACCTATTTTTGTTCCATTTCTGGAGCACAGGGACAGAAATTTTTTATACCTCTCATGACTGTGGTACAAAATTTCTCGTCTCCATCTCCAAAACAAAACACAAACAATTTTTAGGAATACCCCTCCTCCATATAAGCAATTTTTTATTCTTAATTATATTATTAAACTCATTATCATCATCATCATTATTATTATTAATTATTGTTATTATTATTATTATTATTTATTATAAAATTTGAACTTATTATTATTATTATTATTATTTAATTTTATTAAATGAAATTATTATCTTATTATTATTATTAATTATTATTATTATTACTATTGTTAATTTTATTCTACGAAATTTCGAACTACTTATTATTATTATTATTTAATTTTATTATATGAAATTATTATCTTATTATTATTATTATTAATTTATTATATTTATTATTATTAATAATAATTATTGTTATAAATTTTCCACTTATTATTATTCTTAATAATAATAATAATAATAATAATAATAATATTAATTTTATTATACAAAATTAATTATCTTATTATTATTATTATTATTAATTTTATTATACAAAATTTTGAACTTATTATTATTATTATTATTATTATTATTATTATTACTATTAATTATTGCTATTGCTTTTATTATTAATTATTATTATAAATTTTGTACTTATTATTATTATTATTGTTATTATTATTATTGTTATACAAAATTAATTTTCTTATTATTATTTTTATAATCATTATTATTCATAATTAATTTCCTTATTATTATTGTGATTAT
>JAOSBK010000204.1:8096041-8125740 GCA_027568895.1 Erythroxylum shatona
TAATTGTGATTCAGTCTATAAGATATTTAAGTTCTAAGCAGAAATTGTGCATAGTACACTGTCTTGCAATATGACAACCCGAAAATGTTTGAGGCACATTTTTTGAAGTATTGAACCAAATTGAGTGATTTTGGTGTCGATGAAAAATTCTAGAAGTGGTTAAGTGGCTAAGATTTGGACAAGTGTCTTAGTTTTAAAGGTGAGTTTTAAAAAACTTGAAAGAAGAAATGTTGTCTTGCTTATAAATGAAGAAGAAAAACGTGAATGGAAGGATAAGCATAAGAGAATAATGAAAGGAGAGAGAGAAAGAGAAAGAGATAATGTCATGAAAAAGAGAGAGAAATACAAAGAGAATGAGAGAAAGAAGAGAAAACAAGCTAGGGTTTCACATTCCTTAGCCTATAGGAGAGATTTTGAGGTTGTTCAAGAAGAGAAAAAGGTAGAGGAAGAGAAGAGTTTCCCTTTGAGCCAAGGATCTCTTCATTTGGTGAAGAACCCAAGGGATCGAAGAGACTTATTTTTGTTAGATCAGCTCACGGAGCATATATTAAAGATACATCAGGAAAGAGCCTTAGAGACCTTAAGTTGTTTGCAAAGAGAAGAGACATTCTGAGCAAGCCTATAAGCAAGGAAACCAGGTGGGTACATATTTATAATAGAGTAAATAAGCCATTACTGTTTTCTTTGAATCAAGAAAGTTTAATGTTTCCAATTGCATCATAAATGCTACATTTGTTATTCATGAATGATTTATGAATTTTGCTATGTGTTTACTACATGAGTTGTGTGATGATTTATAAAAGTGATTTCTTATGAAAAGATCGTATGTACATGAAGTCATGTTTTCGAGAATGGTTTTTAAGATATATATCAAGTATATGAAACTCAAGTTTTCAAGAAGTGCCATTTTGGGCAACAAAAGTTTACAAGTTATGAAATATGTGTTATGTGGGTTTGTGGTAGTCCCTCAAGAACCGTCACGTGCACATTGATCCAAGTATAAGCTTCTCCCGCCTGCCCGCTAGTGGCATGGAGCTCCCTCAAGGACTCCCTCAAGAATTCCCGCCTACACAGGACCATTTCATTGGAAATGTGTAGTAAGTCATGTTTTGGACTTACCCAAACCATTCTGATATGCTTATGTGCTCATGATATGTTCGTCATGCTGGATGCATACATGATTTGTTCTCTTGTGAATTTTGGACAGATCGAGAATTTCTTGAAATAAGTGTTTGAGGATTTTTATTGCAAAATTACTATGGTTTCGAAAATGTACAATGACAATGAGTTTTGAAAATGATTTTTGCTTATTTTTCCATTGTAAACCTGTTACCCACGAGCTGTCAAGCTCATCCCCTTTCTGTCCCCACCTTCAGGTGATGAGCAAGAGATGGAGTGAAAGAGAGCCAAAGCATCACTCCAAATATGCTTATATTGTATATAAGTTAGTTTTGGAAAACACAAGGCTTTAGTTGCATTTCAAGAATTTGTAGTTTATGTAACTTTTGTATTTTGAGGTTTCGGATTATGTTACAAGGTGGCTTGAAATTCCATTATAACTCTATAAAACCCTTTTGGTTTGAGGGTATTGAAATGTAAATGATGAATATTATTTGCACATAATGTATTAAAGAGAGTGATGCAGTAAAGATACGCTCAAGTCTTATGATATTCGTAAGAGGTTGGGTTCCGGCAACAGGTCCCAACACATGTGCAGTGTTGACTTTTGTCGAAACTATGACAAACTTAAGACTTACTACTATTGGTGAAAATAAGACCTCAGACATGATTATCTTCTATTCTTTATTGTTGGGACATTTCTCTAAGGATAACCTTAAATGAATAAGAAATGGAGCACTTACTAGTTTGATATTTTGCAAATTAAAACAATGCGAAACTTCTCCATACAATGTTTTTATGATGATCACATTTTTCCTATTTCTTCTTTATTTCTTCACTTTCATCCAAAAAACTTGATCTATAACTCTTTAAGTCTTCATTTCGATTTCCCAATCCAAGTAAAATTTAAGACTATTAACGTATTCTATGGTATTAACTACAATAATAGTGTCATTCATGTATAATAGCAACATACTAAAAATTCTTTATAATTATAAAAATAGGCACAATGATCAGCTTCAGTTATACAAAAATTTAAGCTTGTCATAAAATAATTAAATCATGGATACCAATATTTAGGTGTGTCGTCTTTCAAACAGTTCGAAGATTTGTTTAGCTAACAAACTAAAGTCTTGTTTGTTTTCTTTCTATAAACCCCTTAAGTTGTATTATGAATATCTTTTTCATTTGGATCTCCATGTAAGAACTATGCTTTTATGCTTAACTTCAAGGCCTATGAGAATAATAAGAGACAAACTAATTCTAATAATAGTTGAGAAAACATTTGATAATTTTTTTAAAAATCAAAATCAACACCTTATGGTTGAACATATACTTTCACTACCACATGACTTTCAATCTTTCGATACTTTCTTTTCAAATTCCTTTTAATTTTATAAATCTAAAGAAAACCAATTTCTTTTGCACCCTTTTGTTAGTTCAATTAAATCGTAGGTATTGTTTTTATACAAGCCCTCTGTTTTTTCTTCCATGATAAACTTACACTTATTTGAATTTATCATGGATTGACATGCTTTTATAAAAGTAGCTAATTCATGTTCTTTTTGCTAAAACAACATAGGCATTAACATAATTAGATTGAAACTTTATAAAAGTGGCATAGTCAACATATTTTTATGGACGTTTGATATTTCTTTTTGGATGACTTGTAATGACATGAATATCACCATGCATGTGCATGTTCTTCATCTTAGTTATAGAGATTATTGATCATCACTCTGCTCAACTTCCCCTCTTTTCAAACATGATAAGTGGTTAGCTACCACATTTTCTGCTCCCTTTTTATCCTTAATCTCAATGTCAAATTTTTGTAATAAGATCACCCGTCGAATAAGCCTCAATTTTGTGTCCTTCATAGTGAACAAATACTTAAGTGCGACATGATCTATAAAAATGATCACCTTAGAGCTCAAGAGATATAACTAAAAGTTGTCACATGCAAATACCACTCCTAGTAACTCCTTCTCAATAGTGGTGTAATTTAGTTAAGCCCCGGTTAATATCTTGCTTACATAATTTACCACATGCAGTTTTTTATCCTTCCTTTGGCTCAACAGATAACCTACTAATTGTTTGCTAGCATCACACATGACCTTGAATGGCAATGACCAATCTAGTGACATTAAGATTGGTGCTTATATCAATGCCTCCTTTAGTTGATTAAGTGAAAATAACCAATTATCATTAAAGTTAAAAGGCACATCCTTTAGTAGTAGGTTTGTCAGAGGTCTTGCAATCAGTGAGAAGTCCTTAAAAAATTGGCGATAGAATCCTAAGTGACCTAGAAATGCTCATATACCTTTAACATTAATGGGTGGTGGGATCTTGTCTATGACCTTTATATTTGCTCTATTGACTTCAATTCCTTGACATGATATTTTATATCCCAAATCTATATCATCATACCCTAGAAAGTGGCACTTCTCCCAATTTAGAACTAAACGTGATTCTTCACATCTTTGGATTGCTTTGTCTAAATTAGCCAAACGCTGCTCAAAAGAGTCTCTAAAGACTGAAAAAACATCCATAAATATTTCCATAATTGCCTCTATCATATCTGCAAAGATAGACATCATACACCTTTGAAATGTAGCTAGAGCATTGCATAACCCGAAAGGCATCTATCTATATACAAATAATCCATAAGGACATGTAAATGTAGTCTTTTCTTGATCCTCTAGAAAGATAAAATTTTGATTGTATCTTGGGTAACTATCCAAGAAGCAGTATAATGAATGACCAACCATCCTTTCCATCATTTGATCTACGAATGAGAGAGGAAAGTGATCCTTTTTGGTCACTTTGTTGAGTTTATGATAGTCACTACCAACTCTCCATCCTGTGACTATTCTCATGAAAATTAGCTCTCCACTTTCACTCTCTATTATGATCATTCCACCCTTCTTTTGTACATATTATATAGGACTGACCTATTTGCTACTTGATATCGAGTATATGATATCCGCATCTAACAACTTAACTACTTCATCTTTGACCACTTAACTTAACTACTTCATCTTTGACCACTTAAATTAACTACCTCATTTTTGACCACTTCCTTCATATGAGGGTTTAACCTTTGTAGATGTTCTGTCAAAGCTTTACTCCCCTTTTTAAGGTTTATCCTATGCAAGACAACATTCGGGCTTATACATTGTATGTTGGATATCTGTTATCCCATGGCCTTCATTAGCTTGCTTATGAACTTTACTACCCTGCTCTCTTGTTCCTCATCTAACTGATTGGAAATAATGATGGGTGGAGTTTGGTCGTCACTTAGAAACGTATATCAAAGGTTTTTGGGCAAAGGCTCAAGCTCTAGAGCTAGTGATTTCTCAGTGGAGGGTGGTATGGGTGCTTTGGTTTACTAATATGTCTTGATGTATTTGAACACCCGACTCCTCAATATCAACTTCTTCCTCAAACTCAGCTACCTCATATTTAAATTCTTCAAAATTACTCCCCTCTTGCTCTTTAATATATTCATCCATAACAACAATCTTCATGCAAGAGTTGCTTTATTTGAGATTTTTCAAGACTTTATTCATGTTGAACTCCACTTGATCTTCACCAATCCGAAGTGTTAGTTTGCTTTTATGAATATCTATTAATGTTCTCCCAATTTTCATGAAAGGTCATCCAAGAATTAATGGACAATTTATATCCTCTTCAAAATCTAGGACTATGAAGTAGTGATACTGAACTTATCCACCTTCATTAAATCATCTTCTACCACCCCAAATGGTCTCTTAGTTGATTGATCTGCTAACTAAATAAACATCAAAGTTGGTCTAAATATCAACAAAGACATAAGATTTATACTTGCGCCTAAGTCGCGTAAATACTTCGCAAACTCAAATTCACCGACCACATAAGGTATTGTGAAACTCCATGGATCCTTCAACTTAAAAGGCATATAATTGGTGATAATGGAGCTAAAATTTTCAATTAATGCTACTATTTGGCTATCTTGCCAAGTCTAATTCTTTGATAATATATCTTTCAAGAACTTAGTGTGCTTGGGCTTATGTTCCAATGCCTCCACAAAAGATAAATCAATTTATAAAGTCTTCAACTTCTCCATGAACTTTGCAAATTATGCATCTACTTTATTCTTTTTTAATCATTAGGGGAATGGAATCTTGGGTGTAACACCCCACTCCCATCTGACATATGCATGTGCGCCATTTGGTCACACGTGCACATGCCTGACAAAAATGACGTGTTAACTATCTCACTTTCACTATATCACACGACATCGTAATTAAAATCATAAATCACACATTTGCTAAAATCTAAAATTTCCTCATTTTATATCATAACCATAATGTACATTGTAACTTTAAGTTCAACATCATCCATATATATACAACATCGTCCTATAAGCATAAACAGCTCAGTCTATATAGTAAGCTATAAACATGAGGAATGCACAAAAGACAATAACAGACTATGTATTCAATTCCCAGCTGATCGACCTTTGAGCCAGGATTGATCATCAAAGTTGCACAAAATATGCCTCTATAGAGTCTTAGAAGCTAGGTCGTCTCATTATAGAACCTGAAATTAACAACGATGCAATTTTGATGAGTTTTACGAACTCAGTGGAGTCATCATCCTCGATGGTTCACTCTTGTTATAAAACATAATCAATTAGAAACATATTGTCACACAGTTCATTTCAACATGATTAGCACCAATTTCTATCATAAATGAATTGTATTTCAGTCAAACAATTTAATCAAAATATCACTTCTTTACATTTGAATAAAACACAATCATTGGTTTAATACCATGTATTCAAACATATAACATTCTTATAAGTTTACAAATCATTCAATGAATTTAAATCATATGTGAATGCTATATGTATGAGACTCACATTCATTTTTTACATTATTGTGGCTATATGCTTTTTTAGTATCTCGTGTCACCGGGCTCATTGATCGCAGTAAGCCTTAGGCTCTAACCATATATGTTTGACCTTTAAACTCTGTTCAGCAGCAGTCTCAGTCAATAGCAACACTGATCACAACTGACTTTATATTACATGTTCTGAAATGGAATGCATGCCACAATTCACTCAATACAATCAATCAATTTCATTCACATTATCTTAGTCAATACAGTCAGTCATAACATTCAGTCACTTTTAGTTGAGAATCATTTAGGCAATCTCATTCATATACAAGTAACGCTTCTAATGATATTCACATGCATCAAAACTCCTCAGACAATTCATGTCCAGAATTTAGAACAATATCAGTACATATCAAATTCAATTAGTCATTCTCATTCACATACAAGTAGCACTTCCAATGATATTCATATGCATCAAATGCCTCAAACAAGTATTGTCCAGAATTCAGTACACATTCATCATATATCAAATTCAAATCAGTAATATCATATCTAATTAAAGTAAGACCATCTTAGGTTACTCACAATTGCTCCCTTAAGCCTATTTCCTTGATGTTCCAGCAATATCAGGATGTAGTTGTGCTACTTGCTCTCCTATATGTATTAACATAATTTCACATTACTGTACTGCTTATGTAATTGAGTAAACATATGTATAAATGTATCATGTATCATGCATGTACGATGACAAATTCTTGGGTATATTTCTATAACAAATTAATGTACTCCAATATTGCCAAAATTCACACACTCATTCACTATTCACACACTCATTCACTATTTTAGCTTTTGCTGAAAGCATCCCATTCGGGTCAACTTTGTATAATCAATAAGTTAATAAAATGATGTATTTCTATAACAAGTTCTTCTAGACAATTGTTCCTCTGTGTATTAAGTTTCTAACGATACCAAAATCATTCAATTTGGTTCATTATTATATGAGTTATGCTCATAATACTACAGACTATGTACATTTGAAATTCTAGCTAGAGCATGATCATGCATTCAAGTTATACAACCCATATCTCTCAATTCAAATATCCAAAAATTACAAACTTTATACCAATTTAAAGGTAAGAGAATAAGCTACAAATTTGGTGATGACACCTTAGTCTAATTCTGCCTACATCAATATAAGTTATTCAATAATAATAGAATATGATTTATGTCCCTGGTAGTGCTACAGCCTAAGCCAAGATTCAATTTCATGCCAAATTAAATTCTTAAAGACAGAACTAAAATGTGACTTCTTCAAAAAAGTTGTAGTCTCTAGTTTAATCTGAATTAAGAATCAATCCATTTAGAAATCTACAGATCAAGATATAATAAAAATACCAAAGCATGTTCAGTTAAAGTTCTCCAATTCATAACATTCCAGCACATTTCCTCACTTTCATCCTAAATCCATTAATCAAATCTTTCTTGAACGAGTTCAGATAGCTCTAAATTTTCATGGAGAGAATGAACAATGCCTTAGGAGTCTATTAGTTCAAGTTTGAAGTCATTTGAAGGTTGGATGAAAAAGTTATAGCCAAAAGATCACAATTGTTTAGTAAAAATACCCTAGTTCATATTCAGACTTCAAAAACCAAAACCATTCATGTAAACCATCACCTTCTTCTTCCTCTCTCTCTACTGCAAATTTTGTTTTCATGAACAGTAACAACTCACAAACCAAAATAGAACCTATAGCCACTTACGCATGCATCCATCCACAAGCATGAAAACATCATCTCTTTATCATTTATCATTATTATAACTATGAAAATGAAAGCACAACTTACTTGTTTTAGACTTCACACTCTTCAACAAAATTTTAGAACTTAAGAGAATGAGTTATCGGTGGAGAGAAGCAAGGATAGAAAAAGACAACCAAATAATTTAACCCATCCTTTGCAAGGTGTAACGGTGATGTGAGAATCAAGCATATAAACCACACGCATAAGGATGGAAATGGTATGGTGGTACCGTGATGGGGAATAAGGAGAAGAGTAGGTGATGTTGTTCAGTGAAGGACACTGAGAGAGAGAGAGAGAGAGAGAGAAGGCTAGAGACTTGTTCTTCTATGCATGTAATCCATATGTCATTTATTTGTCTTGCCACTTGTCACAATGCTATTAGTTTATTTGTCTCTTATTTTTCCTAGTCCAAAAATACTCTAAAATTTTTAGAAATTTTCTAAAATTTACCAAAAATTTTGAAATAATACAAATGGTCTCCAAATAAATTTTTAACACAAATAATCCACAATTCACATTTTTAATCACATTTATATATCAATTATACCTAAAAAAAGTCAATGAATGCATGTACAATTTTTTTAATGTATTAGAAATAAATATTCACATGTGTGTGAATATACAATGATGCATGAGCATGCAATGTACTTCTAATTTCTCATAGTACACTTATTTCATTGTTTTAAGGTGTAGCCTCGAATATGGGATGCTATATTGGGTGGATACGGTGAAGGGGCAACTTAAGGAGGGTACTCACTCTTTTCTTCATCCTTTTTCTTTGTTTCTTGATCCTTTACTGAGTGGGTTGTAGCTTGTTTCTCTATTGCTTGAGATCTTTCGTTCTTCTAAGTATAATTTCCTTGAGTTGCTCCCTTGGGTTTGCTTCAGTATTACTAGAGAAACTCCCCACACTTCTTGTAGACCTTGATTTCTCAGTTGATTACCTACATTGTTTGACAAAGAAAATTTTGTGTGATTCCGCTACTAGGAGTATATGTGTTACAGTAGGGGTTGTCTCCTCCTCCTCGACCAAATTGTGTGTCCATATAGTTGAGTTGCTCTGTATTATTGTTTTGCCTCAAGAAGCAATCAACGGTAACATGATCATCTTGTCCACATAATTCGCATCCGTACTGAATTGTTTTAATTGGAGCAAATAAATAGGCTTTTAAGCTATTAAGTTGTCTTGTTAAGTTATCAATCTTAGCCTACATTGTTGTCACTAAATTGATAGCAATGACTCCCCTCTGATTGTGGAAAGTCGATTGTTGCCTACTTCCATTTGACGTCTAAAGACAACTATTATTTGTTATCTCCTTTGGCAAGTCTTTTTCTTCTTTAATTGTCTTCCATATCAGAGATCCTCCAGAAGCTGCATCTATACTGCCCCTTATGGGTGGATTATTGTAGAAGGTTTGCAATAGGAATTCTTCTAGTAAGTTATGGTAGGGACATCTACTCTACAAATCCTTGTAACAATCTCACTAGCTACTCCTTTGTTATGATGTTTGTTGGGTTTAAAGAGTGATACCATGTTTTGGCTCTATCCATTAGTGTAAAGGGAAGGAACCTCATCCTAATGGCAACTTTCGACATTCCATTATATCAGAAGGTATCTCATATTTCTAGAAGGGTTACTAGATAGGCGTTAGGATCTTCATAAGTTAACCTATAGAACTCCACATTGGTCTATAGTATATTCAGCAATGTTGGCTTGATCTCAAATAGCGTTGCTTGCGTTGGTGGTCGAGTGATGCCTTAATGTGCAACGTTAAACCTTGGTCTCATGAAATGCATTAGGGTTCAATGCCGGTATCCTTGATTATATTCTTCTTTCATCATTCTTTTAATTTATTCTTGGTGTCTTGCTCTTCAGATTTTGTTCTTGTCTTGTGATATCAAAAGTTGGAGTTTCTTTAATCTTGCTTGAACTTCAAGTAATTCTTATGTTCATGCAATCGTAAGGACACAAGAATGGAAAAAATTTCATTCGATCAAATGAATTCAAATAGTCCTAATATAAATCTCCGGTAATGGTGCCAAAAACTTGTTGAGTAAGTTTTATATATAATAAAACTCTCAATACCCCCAAGTATACGAATCGTATCTTATAGTACCAAACTGTATCATTCCCACGAGGATTATGCAAGAACCAATTCAGACCTAACTTTGTCTAAAGTAAAAAGAAATTAATTTTTTTACAAAATTAAATAATAGAAATTGAAAAAAATAATAAATCAAAGTAAATATGCAAATAAGATGTGAAATGCCAATTAATTTAAGGTTTGATCAATGATGAATGCTTAGGGCTTATTCTTCCTTCATTTTGTTCCCTTAACTAGTATTGATCCCATTATGTGTTGATCCTAGATTTCCTAATATATTAATTACTCTTTCTCAAGACCTAATCAATTATCCCTAACTAAATCCAAAAATTCCAGATTTGTAATCTCTCGATTCATAAAACTTTCCCTAACATTTCCAAATAGATATGAAGTTATTTATTAGATAATTAATTTCTCACGCAAGATCTCTCTTCAAATGATTGTTAATCTATAATTACGAGACTTATTAAACTGCCAACTCTCGTTGAATAATCTAATATGATTACTTTTGACTCACTCTCTTGATTTGATGTCAAGTATAAGTGCACAATTATCATAAACATCAGAATATATATTGAATCAATAATAATCAAAGTCACAAAATAAATTTAGAATAAACCCTAATCTAAAATTTAGAAACTTATGAACATGTTAAACATCTTGGAATTCAGATTACACATGAAGATTGATGAAATCACTAAAGGTAAATAACAAAAACTCTATTCAGGTCTTAATATAGAAAGTTGGAATTCCTGGATATTCTTCTTGATCTCTCACATTTGATCCACTTTGGAGTGATGGATGCTACCTTTTTTTATTGTGTCTAAATTGTTAAATAGTGTATTAGGGTCTTAGAGGTATAACTAGGGTTTTTCCACTTTAATCAATTCCAAAAATGCCTCAAACCCTAAAAAGGATGAAAAAACTCACATTTGAGAAGTGTCTGTCATGACCGTGACATGGGAGTCACAATCGTGAATCTGGAAAATTTATCTTTGTCACGATTGTGACCTTGCCTATGTAGCCTAATGCACATCCACCATCTTTTTTTTAATTATCTTATTTTCAACACTAACAAACACATCAAATACCTCAAGAAACATAAAATTAATATCAAAATCATGTTCTAAACAACACAAACACTTATAATATAAATAAAGACTCACATTAACACAACTCTAAGCCTATACATAGATAATCATCTAATAAACACCTAGAAACATACTAAAACTCCTATCGTAATATATTTAAGTTTTTAGGAGAGATATTATTCAATCAAATAGTTATTTCTAGGAGTTTTAATATATTAGAATTCAGTTTAGTACATTGAAAATGAGATACATCTTGATATAAATATTTAGAGAAAAATAATATTTTTTTAAGACCCTTACAATTAAGTTTGGCACTTGATATATGACATGTTCATTCTTTATATTTGAAATACATAATTTTATTAATTAAATCCTAATAATCATATTAATTAGATCTAAATTACGTTGTTAATAATCACTACAACGAATCATAAAATTATATTTTTGATGAAAATGCATTTTTTTAAGAAAATATCTTTAATTAGAACATATTTTTCTTTAAATTAAAAGTACACACTAGACTAATAGAAACGAGAACATATTCTTGTTTCTCATAAAAAAAAGAGAACATATTCTTATAGTTTTATATTTGTATAGAATATCTTCAATTAATTATAAAATATTTTTAGGATTGAATTTGAACATATTTTATACAAATATAAAATTCCACATCAATATACATTTTTTCTTTAAGTTTTAAAAGTAATTTAATCTTAAATATATATTATAATTCATCCACTTGACACAGTAAAGATCTATTTAATTACAATTTTACAAATTATTCGATATAAAATGAAGTTTACTTTGATAAAATTTTAACTAATATTGACATAATTCAAAATTTTCTTATATATTGTAAAACACAACACAACGCAACGCAACACAACTCTCAGACGGTTCAAACTCAATTATCAGTTCATTTCCAGCGGACAGAAACGAAGTAAATGCTAAACATGTAATAAGGAATTGAAACTAAAAAGGTTTAGCGTGGAATCTGGGGTACCGCCAGATTGAGCTTGAGCTGAATTTTACCATGATGATCGACATTCTTTCTTTCCCTGATTATCGTGCTCGACACCCCAATCCTATTGTCCAAGGTATTAACGAATTGTTTATTAGGAACTAGACTGTTGTTCATAATCATGTATATCGAAAGAACAACAGAGGTGTTGACTGGCTTGTTCACTGTGCCGATATTTTGACATTGGGGTCACATTTTCCCATTCTACACCCATTGGGTGCCAAATGATCCTTGTAGCAGATCTTTCGAGAATTTGTTTTCTCTGTATTGTTTTGTAATCTGTTTCTCGTTCCTTAAAAAGAATTGAAGCTAAAAAGAAAACATGTAATAATGAAATGTAACATGAGTGTGACCGTTGAATTTATTCCACGTCAGCACGGGAAACATCCTGGTTGACCGCGACTGTATCTCGTGCACAAAAAGGACCCTGATGCATAAGGAATCATATATTCTGCGGTGCAACTTAGCGCTGAACGTGCCCTCAATTCAATCTTGGCCGTTTGATATCTGACATCATGATCCGTTAACCGGAATCTAATCAGAACACTGTCCTTTTATTACGAAAGAACATAACTAAGCTAAGGGCTTCTCAACGCTAAAAACTCCCTAGTTTAGTTTAGTTGACTAGTAAACTATTCCACCAAGTCCAAAAACACTAGAGGTTCCATTTCACTTCCCACAGAACCTCAAAAGGAGCTTCCTTTTCTCTCTCCACTCACTCTCCAGAGGCTCTATTCCATCTTTTGTTCTCTCTCTGTCCCCCTCTCGTGCTTTTTGGGGTTAGTCTCCATATCTGGGTTTCTTGTTTTTGGAAGATTGGGGAGGTCAAGATTCAATGGCTACGGTGCTTTTATTTATGTTGTTGGCAGTGTCCGTTGTTTCCGCTGATCAAAGTAAGTTTCTTTCTATTGTATATTAATTGCTGTTGGAGGTTCTGAGTTGGTTTCTCTTGGGTTTGCATTTAATTTCTGGTAATCAAACAACAGCATTCTTTACAACTAGACTCAGTCTTTTCGAGTTACTGACTTAAGTTCACTACTATGTTTCTTTCTTTTCACGAGAAATGATGGCTTCTGGCAACGAAGTTTTACTGGTTTGCATTTTTGAAATGATTTCTTTTTGTTGGTATTCCTTCTTTTGGAGTGTGGAGCTTTTCCTCTGCATTCATGTTCTTCTACCATTGGCTTCTGTTGCGCTTTCCAAATAATTTATATGCGGAAACTGGGTTAGGAGGCTTTTGCTTCATCTTTCTCGTATGTATTGCCTCTGTTAAATACCCCGTTTCCAGCAGAGTTTCATCTCCATTTGTGATTTAGATGAATTCACTGGATGGAGGTTGTTAGCTGCAGGTAGTCGGTTAGCAGCATAGGAATTATTACATTTTGAATGCTAGACTTGGTTAGTACTTAATGTAAGTTTGGTTTTGAGTTCCGAAGTGACAAATTTGGTTTTCTTTATGACAAGTCTTTCTGCAGAAAACAGCAGGATGAAAGTGGGGAGAGAGAGAGAGAGAGAGAGAGAGCTGTTTTGGAAATACTTATTTTGTTATTCTTATCAAGGCAATAGGTAACTCTCTGCAGAAAAAGTTTTTCCTACGTTGGAAACTTGTTATCTTCGAATCCTTAATGGGGAATCTCACCAACATTGCGCCCCAGCTCATAGGATACTTGCCATGTAGTGTTTGCTGTACCAAAATACCCTTTTCTTGGAAGGCCCTTTACCTGCATATAGGATACTTTCCATGTAGCGTTTGCTGCTGTACCAAAATACCCTTTTCTTGGAAGGCCCTTTACCTGCATATAGGATACTTTCCATGTAGTGTTTGCTGTACCAAAATACCCTTTTCTTGGAAATAGAAACTCGCTTCTTATTGAATGAATAGACGTCTACCTCCAAGGATAACATTGTCACTTTTCTGTCACTGGCATAACATATTGCAGATTATGACAGTACAATATCAATTAGCTCTTACAGATATTATTTCGCTTTCCCCTTTTTGTTTTCTCTCGATAAACAGACATCCTAACTCAGATCTGTTGTCAGGGTATTCTATGTTCAAACCTACTCCTTCGCTTAATTTGGGCAAGGTGCTGTAACTCTCCAATGGTTCTTTTTACTATTAGTAATGTCAAGTTGAAAGGAAAAGCCACTTGAGACTGACCTTTAACTGTGATTAATGAAAAAATATAGGAGGAGAGACTTAAAATCGTGGCAGTGATTGAGTTTATGATGCTCCTAAGCCTGGAAAATTAAAAGATTTAAAAAGAAAGTCTTCATTTTTGTTAAATAAAAAGGGTGAAATAAGGAAAATCCTGAAAGTGCAAGGTAAAATCATTTCTCCGGAAATGCAATATCTGATATCTGACAATGGAATGGACGATTCTATATGTTTCATTAATGGCTTCATAAGGCTTTCAAATCTTAATATGCTATTGACGAACCCATGGTGTGTGGGTGAAGAACTTTTAAGAAACTCTTCAATTTGTCAGATTGCCTCTTTTCCCCGCATAACTTTTCTAGTTGAACTATATCTTTGTTGTGTTATCCATGTCTTAGATTCTAAACAAAGAGACAGGTGTCTGCCCCAGCTGCAGGATAATGTCAATTATTTGCAAAAGAAGACAACAGAATAGACAGTACATGATGACTGAGTAATTTGTATGGCTTGTAGGCATTTATATATCGATTCTATGTAGCTGTCAAAGTAGTTAATTTTCTTTTAGTGATTTGCTATGTACATGCTATCAAGTAATTAGATTCTTTTTTTAGTTGAGGGGTTTTGGCCTTACTGAAAACATCAAACTCCTGGGTTCACATCTCATTGGTAAAGGGAGACAGAATTAGATTTCCTTAATTCCCTATACCTCTTGCCTTTGGCCTAACCTGCCCGAGGCACAACCAAATCATTGAATCAAAAGAAAAATATCAGCTAGGTAGGCCTATATAGGTCCAGCTTTGGTGATACAGTTCTCTTTAATCATCATTCCTTTAATGGAAACGTATCCTTTGATACTATCATCTTAAAGCAAGTTACTTCTTTCAATTGATTCCCTTCCGATGCTCTAAGTAGGTGTAGACATTGACTCTATGTCCTTAACAGAGCCAATCAAGTAGATAATGACATAGTTGGTCAATGAACATAATACTTTTAATGACTCGGTTTGATTTCATTCTTGACAAACAAGGTTTACTAGAATTTGACATCTGCTGGATAGGTTATTAAGGAGTTCAGTAGAACTTCCATTAGCTTTGAAGTAGCTAAAGTTTTAAGCAAGTAATATTCCAGGACTGTAAATCTAACAATGTCTGTCCTTGCCTTGGGTGGCTCTGTTTTGAAATGCATTCTTGCCTTCTGTAATTCAAAAGGCTTCTATGTTTACAGCATCATCAGCAACATGAGTAATTGTAAACAAAGTTATCTCCTTTATTTGTCTGAATTTGCATCCTTGAACTACTTGTTGCAGATGCATTTATTGGTGTGAACATTGGCACAGCACTTTATGATATGCCAAGCCCCACTCAGGTGGTGGCACTACTTAAGGCTCAAAATATTCGACATGTTAGGCTCTATGATGCAGACCGGGCGATGCTACTCGCACTTGCCAATACAGGTATCCATGTGACTGTTTCTGTTCCTAATGATCAGCTCCTTGGCATTGGCCAATCAAATGCAACTGCAGCCAACTGGGTTAAACGCAATGTAATAGCTCATGTTCCGGCTACAAACATCACAGCAATTGCTGTTGGATCTGAAGTCCTTACTACTCTCCCTAATGCTGCCCCAGTCCTTGTTTCTGCCCTAAAATTCATCCATTCTGCTCTCGTTGCCTCTAATCTTGATAGTCAAATTAAAGTCTCCACTCCACATGCTTCTTCTATTATTCTTGACTCTTTTCCCCCTTCCCAAGCTTTCTTCAATCGATCTTGGGACCCAATCATGGTTCCCTTGCTCAAATTTTTGCAGTCCACAGGGTCGTACTTTATGCTGAATGCATATCCATATTATGACTATATGCAATCCAATGGTGTAGTCCCCTTGGACTATGCTCTGTTTCGACCCCTACCTCCTAATAAGGAAGCTGTAGATGCCAATACACTTCTCCATTACACTAATGTTTTTGATGCAGTTGTTGATGCAGCATATTTTGCAATGCTCTATCTAAATTTTACCAATGTGCCTCTTGTTGTAACTGAGTCCGGTTGGCCTTCCAAAGGTGACTCGTCCGAGCCAGATGCAACAATTGAAAATGCTAATACTTACAACAGTAATTTGATTAGGCATGTCCTCAATAACACAGGCACGCCCAAGCATCCTGGGATTGCTGTTAGTACATATATATACGAGTTGTATAATGAGGATGAGAGGCCAGACCCTGTTTCTGAAAAGAACTGGGGGCTTTTTGATGCCAATGGGCTACCTGTTTATATCTTACACTTAACTGGGGCTGGTACTGTGTTGGCAAATGACACTACAAACCAGACCTTTTGTGTTGCAAAGGAAGGTGCTGACCCGAAGATGCTTCAGGCAGCACTGGATTGGGCTTGTGGACCAGGGAGAGTTGATTGCTCACCTATGTTGCAAGGACAGCCATGTTATGATCCAGATAATGTGGCTGCGCATTCAACATATGCTTTTAATGCTTACTTTCAGAAAATGTCCAAGGCTCCAGGGACATGTGATTTTAAAGGGGTTGCTACCATCACAACTACAGATCCAAGTAAGTGACTGTATACCTAGTTTGGAGAGACTATTCTTAGAAGTTATTAATTAGTCACTGGTTGCTAGACCTTTTGATTTATTATAAAAGACAGTGGCATGATCTATAATCATGTTAAAAGCTATCTTGTTGGATGTCTCAGATGTTTGGTGAGAAACCTCCCAAAACGGTCTACAGGTTTGCGAGCTTCTGTCTAGCTAGAAAATGTGGTTGATATCACAAAGTAATTTGATTTTAATTTCTTCCAGGACAGGACTAGTGGATATGGGTTTCACAATGGGGCGGAGCTATATGCAATTCACTGGGGGCTTGTACCTCACTGACTCAGATGAAAATTTAAACTTTTACATTAATCTTTTGTACTATTTATGTTTACCCTATTAACAAAATGCAATTTTTTAAAAATTTTTGCTCCGCCCCTGGTTTCACTGCATTATTATGTTTTGTTGGTTTTATAGCGTCTGCTGATATGGTTTCACTGGTGCAGGTCATGGTTCGTGTATATTTCCTGGAAGGTATGATGATGCATGCCATTATTTTACATTCCTTGTTTCTGCTTTAGAAACAATTCTGTTGCATGTATTTTATTTTGTTTCTTTCTTTGCAAGTGCAGTGCTGGTAGAAATGGCACATTGACTAATAACACATCTCTTGCTCCATCCTCAAATTCAACTAGTTCTGCTACCGCATCTCTATATGCATATGGTGCTGGTTCTTTCACGACCTCTGTTATTTTAGGCGCTTTGCTGACAACTGCAGTTTTGCTATAGAACGTTTTGTCTTTGTACAACCTTTGTCAGAAAAATTTGCTTTTAGTTCTGTTGTACACTTTCACTGAGAGGAGCTGCTTTAGATCTGTTTGGAAAGCTACAAGCCGATTCAATTTTGGTTTCCTGGAGAGGAGTTGAGGATTGGCCACCTAACTGTGTAGTTCTAACTTACAGTTGATCGTTGGGGTTAGTGTTCAAACTAGCCAAGACAAAAATTGAATTGTTTGATGTAACTAAGGGTAGATTTGGTTCGATTGTATTCTTTGAACACCATTTTTTTAATGGAATTTTCATGTCATGTTCTTCATTTGCCGCTCATGGCTTTAATGGAGATGCCGCTGTTTTTTCATGTCTGAAATCTCCAAGGTTGTAATCGAGGTTTTAATGGACAAAATCTGGAAGTAGCAGCCAAAATCTTGAAAAGTTGAGGTAATACATATATTTCTGAGCAAGTATATAGTACAAGAGTCTCTTGGGTTTTTTTCAGTCACTAACATCGTTGATGAACTTGACGGCTCTCATGTGACAAACATCACAAACAAACCCGGTCGAACTGTACGGACTGAGATGTTGATTGCAATATGGTTCATTGCAGAAGTTGCATTTTGGAAGGTCAAGCCAACAGTTTAAACACACAACATCTGCACAAATTGTCTCACCTATTTCATCATCCAAACACACTCCACACTCAGCACACCTTAAAATGCAGAAATTGCATCCTCTGCAGTCTTTCTTCTCGCAGGTCTCTCTTGAGCAGCTAAAAACCATTCTCACTTGGCTGCATATTGGACAGACTTCCACATCAATCCTGCGACCCTCTTTGTTTCTTGAAGTTTGAAAGCTTCTGTACTGATGATAAAAGATGGGCTGTTTCTGTTGGTTTGCTGAGTAAGGTTGAAGATAAGAACAGAGTGTTTCAAGGTGTTCTTTTTCAACGCCGAAGAGACCATTTATCTGCATGCTCTCCAGGTTGCCGTGATGTTGGGACAGTGTCTTCACAGCCCTTATAATTCCCTCGGGGGTCAAGCCAGTGCATCCAGGTACGTGGAGCTGAATAAAATAAAACATGAAAACGTAACTTGTTACTGAGAGCATTAAATCACTGGTGCCTGGTTTTAACACAAATTATGTATGCTGTCCATTCTCAACCATATCTAGAAGTTGAGAGCTCGTCTAATCAATGAATATCACGGGCCATTTGAGCCAAAAATGCAGAAAATAATTGAAGGTTGGAGAACAGTTAAAATCAAGATGAGTTTGTACCAGCAACCATTACCTTACGGATAAGAGGGTTTTCATCGACAATCCTTTGAAGCCCATCGTCTGTAATCTTTCCACAATTCACAAGACTCAAACTTTTGAGCGTGCCATTTGCTCTTGAAGCAATTTCCAGCAAACCTTCAATGGACAGCCGAGAGTTAAGAGGCCTTTCGACACAGATATTCTGCCATGGCAGCACGTCATTCTTTAAAGCCTCTCTAAGTGACACGCAGACTTCACTCATAACCAGAAGCTCGTATACAGGAAGGTAAGCCAATACGAAGAACAAAGCTTCGTGGGGTGATCCTGTGGGTTCAGCTTCTCTATTTTTAGGTTCCTCGTCAGAGCTAAGATGGGAATCAATAGTAGCCATAATCTCCAGTTTCCGTGTGCTCACAGTTAGGGTTTCAAACTCGAGGATGAATTTCAAATATGGCAAAAGAAAATTTTATAAATTGGAAAGTTTAAAGGAGAGAACTTGGGAAGCAAGAAGATACAGACCATAACATTCATTTTTGTTTCAATTTTAGAGGATAATATGAGATGACGTAGATTAAAATTAAAAATAAGAAGTTTAATGGTGAATTGCAAGAGAAGTAGCTTAGCGTTGTGGGTGGACTCGAACAGGAGTCCTAACAGACACGCTAGACCGTTTGTTCTTCTTTCTTTCCAAGTCAGTTTTTTGGTTTGTTGGTGTCTCTTTCATGTCAGTGCTAATATATAGTGTACCAAATTGCCATAATTTACAAAATAACGGAATTATTTATAAGTTTTGTGGGAAGACTTGAATTTCTTGTGAAGACTTGAATTTCTAATAGATTGTGTATCTATGAACTAAATTGATTGTGGGAGCTAATTTGTAACATCAAGTTCTTAGTTCGTGTTGTAACGAGAATAACCAAATTATAGATAAGGACATAGTACTCTTCGCCACGAATCATCAAAGGAAATTTGATTGCAAGTACTTGCCAAATTATGTCAAGGAATCTTTTAATTTCACTTTAATCTTTTTGGTTGTGAGTTTAATTTTACTTCTATTTTTATTGTAATTTTTAATTTAAAAAAAACAAAAACGTATTAGATAAAACTTTAAAAAATAATTAACAAATAATAATTATTATTATTTATTTTTTAAATAAATAATTTAAAAATTAACTTTTTATTTTTAAATTAATATATATGAAAAGTTATATTACTGAAAAACAAAATATTATATATTAGATAAAAGTTAAAAATAATTAATAACAATTATTTATTTTGTTAAAATAAATAATTTAAATTTTAACTTTTTATTTATAAATTAATACTTTTTTTAAACAAATTATATTTAAGATTTATATATTTTAAAGATATTTTAAAACTAATTATATTTATTAATAATTATTTTATTTTATTACAAAATTTAATAAAATCATTAAATAAAAATTAAATTATTCATAATTCTTATTAATAATTAATTTTAATTAACTATGTATATAATATTAAATGAAATTATTTATAATTCTTATTAATAATTAATATATTAAATAAATAAATAATATTTATTTAGCTGATAGTAAATTAAACTATGGAAAAAAAACAAAAACAAAAAATCACTTTTGATGTTTTCATAATTTTTGAAAATTGAAAGAAGCCAAAAGCAAAAATAGAAACTAAAAACTTAAATAAACATATTTTTTATTGAATTTAAAAATAAAAACTAAAAACTAAAAATATATATATAAACAAATTGACCCTAAAAGTTTATATTCTCTTTTCCCTCTAATCTATGTATGTATGTGTATAACAATCATAGCATTCGTTTATGCTCCTACAAAGAGAGTTACAGAAAACATTAAAATAAAATTGCGAGTTTGTGAGTATTAAAGTCAGCAGTTTTACATACGAACTAAGATTTGATATTTTGGATTTACCAAGAACAACATAGACATTGGAAGAAATCAAAGTTCTCAAATCAGTCAGTGATCCAAAGGCTCAACAGCAGTCTTAAAGAGGAGGATATAAACCTTGTCAATGGAAAAATACAAGAATCCTCCTGTGGAATGTGTTACGTACGAACCAAAGCTGGTTCCAACTATGCAGTGCCAAGCAGGTCCATATGCAGAGTCAAATTCCTGTCAGGGGAAGCAACAAATACAATAAGCTGGTTTTCGATGGCCCTTCTGTGTGGATAAGTATATTGCAGACCAAACTATTCCACAAGTCACTTAGGAAACAAGAGTGAATACAACCTAGGCTGGGCAACCCTTGCACAGAGATGAACGGTATTACTACCTTTAATTTCGTACTCCAGTTCAATATAACTACAGAGAAGCACAGCTCAACTTTGAAGTTGAACCTTATCATGGAAAAGATGAATGCAGCACAATACCAACTACTTAATATGATATGCTTCTGTGCTCGTATAATTGAGCGACTAATAAACTAATCCATTTATGAGCAAGAAAATATGATCCGAGACAAATGAGATGGCATGGCCATGTTTAATAAGTTATCACAATGGAAAAACCACTGTTTTCCTACAGTGGCACAAACTGTTCATAGTTTCTTTTTCATTTCCCCAATTCCTGGGTCCATTTCTTTTTACCATGTTTCTGTTAGCTCCCTTCTTTTATTCCTCGGTTTCCTATTCTAGAGCTGTGAACTCAATTGCCATGTCCTTTGACCAAAATTGCCAGGCTATTATGCGTAAGAGAACTTTAGCAATTGCAAAGAAGCAAATATCATGGTGGGAGAAACACACAAATGAAGAGTGGAAAAGGTGAACGTAGCAGAAATAATTTATAATTCAGATGTATAGTTTTTGATTTTCAAAGTCAACAGACAAGAAACGCGAACTAGTAAAACAGAACAAGTTATCATTAAGGCTCAACTACAGAATAATATATATTTTTTGTGACAAAGGTATAAATGCAAATAGACAATGCATTATAAAATTTTGAGGATAAATTCCCAAGTATCTGCCATCTATTTCCAAGTACATAAAAAATTATTTGCCATCTCATCATATCCTTTGTTCTTGTCATGAATTCATGACTATTAGAGTGAAATACCAAAAATCCATTTCAGCAAGGCAATGTGATTAAAGACCAGTACGAATCATCATGTTATATGAAGATTTCTCTTACCTAAATTGATAATTCACAACCATCATGTTCATAGATCGAAGTTCTTGCTTAAATTGATTGATCCGCGATAGCATCATTCTCAGTGATAATTTATAACAAGCGAAACTTCAACAAATGTGTAGATCAAGTGAAAAACTAAACTTTTCATAGCCCAATTGGGTTTGTCTTTCAAAAAAGACTTCAGTTTTGAGTAAGCACAATAATCTTAATCAAGCTAGGAATGAAGACAAATATCATGCTTAGTTTGGTGAGAGGCAGTTTGTTCTAAACCCAATGAACAAATCCTATAACTGTTTGCAGACTAATGAGGTCAAGTTTCATTGCTCTGATACCTTTAAACGCTAAGTAAATGATAACAGGCTGCTAAGGTTGAGTTAGGTTGAGTTCCAGAGGTTTCTAATTTATATCTTACCATAGGAAGATTAAAAATAAGCCACAATAAGCATACATAGTTCAGGCCCTATTGAATATGCAATTGAATCATGAACATCACACAATCAACCGCCAAACCTCATCATCTTAGGCCTTCTGTGGCATAAATTGTTTTCTAGTTTTATTTCTACATTGCAGGTCCTGTGTAATTTTGGTTACTTCTGGGATTAATCCTCTTCTATTTCTTTAATTTCTTGAAGTTTTCACAACCAAAGCATAAAACGACTTTCAAATTTGGAAACGTTATATTCTTTTGTTATATGATAAGAGCTATTGGCAAAAATCATTGCTAAGTACTTCCTCAACTATTGGAAAAACCATATCCGTCAATACTAATTATCAATTGGAAATTTTGGTATTAAGTGGAAAAGTTTATTTGCCGCCTGACAAAAGAGGGACCAATTCACCTATTCTGTTTCCGTGTGCGACCCTATACCTCTCTCCATCCGTCTATTAAATGTTAATGGATGAATGGATGGAAAAAGGCACGTGGCAAACGGAAACAAGGAAAAGCCATCTATACCCAACAAAAGATTTTAATTGGCCTCACAGTCATCTATCTACAAAAACAGTTGACAAATGGTAGTTAATAATAAGTATTTTCATTGTCAGATCGTAGGTTGTACGTCAGCAACCAATCAAAATTGCTATTTTCCAAAACAAAAGTATGAAAAACAGTAATGAACCAGAAGTAGAAAATAGGACGCAATTGTTCCCAGGTAAAAGCAGTCAACGTTATTTTTTATACCAAATGCATTCAATGAAAACCAGAAAGGAAACCAAAAGAATTCACAAGAGACTCTGGGGGTTCTTTTCTCGGAAATCAAGAGTTTAACTTGTTCTTCTAAGTTTTTGCTTTCCTTCTTGGTGATGAAGTTACTGAATTAAGAGTAGACAAACCTGACTTCTTTGGAACTGGACCGTCATAAAATAACCAACATACCCACTCTCTGTCCACCAGATTTGTAGTATAAATATTTGTTAATAGCCCTATTTAATGAGTATGCTTTTATCAGACCGACGCATACAACAAATACAAAATAAACCAGACCAGACCCATTAATCTTTGCACTTTACACCGTTGATTACAACTGAGGAACATAACGAGAAGGAGACAAATCATGGTAAAATTGTAAATCTCGTTCTCACCTTCTTCAGTGCTAGAGCAAGACCTTTGCTGTCGAGTTTTCCAGACATAGAGTCAAGGAGATCACGAGCACACATAAAAGCTCTGTTCTGCAAAGGGATGGGCATATCAGAAGCTCTAACACGGACATTGAGACGATCGAATTGTTCTTTCTGTTCTCTAGCCTTCTTTTTCTCTATCAGACTATTCAAGAACTTGCTCCTCCTCTCCAACTCCAGTTCCGCTCCATCCATTTTCACTCCAACCTTTGCTTACTCTCTCATCACTCAAAAAAACTCAACAAGCTTCTCTGCTACTTACAGGAAAACAGCCACAGCAATGATGGTGGTCGTTGTAAATGCACATAAGTGTTTGAGAAAAAGCCTGAGACAGAGAGAGAGGGAGAGAGGGAGAGGAAAGCCAAAAGAGTAGGAAGAGAAAAGGGTAGAGGGAGGAAACTTTCTTAGGTCTTTGTCTTCCTTTATCAAAGCTTTTGTTATTTCGAGTATCGACGAGGTCGTTGTTGGGTTAGGCGTAGAGGGGACAAAAGACACTGTATTTTTTTAAACATCGATGAGTATTGAGTAGCGGAAAGTTGCAGCCGACCGAGTACATTAGACTTAACCGGGAAAGAGTGTTTGATGCTTCATTTCATTTGTTCTACTTCTTTATTCCTTGGAGGTGACTGTTTTCATAGTAGTTTAAAGATCACGTTATTAGATTGTGTCGTTTTCAGTCGGCCTGAACTTTAATAGAACAATGTATCCTGGTGGGCATGAACTTTAATACATACCCTTTGAAGGAAGCTCTTTCCTTTCCTTGATCTTTAATTTTTATGAGAAAATTTCTGAAAAAATTAAAAGAAATTAGTTTTTATACCTTTTCTGTTGATTATTGTCTTTCTTTTTAGTAGTTAGCAATTACTTTGTATGAGTATGATGTTCTCAACCAAATTAAGCATTCCTGAGAGTGAATCCTGTAAAAAAACTAGTCCAAGCAACGTGATTCTCGCGGAGTTTGATAGATTCAGGGCAGACCCACTCAACCACCACACCAAACACCTTCCAATTCCAAGGGCTTAGGCCTTAGGGAGGTAGTGAACATGATGATGGAAAAGCTCGTTTAGTAAACAGTAAACTGGGCGGTGGTGGGATTGGGAATGATGTGATTGGGACCAAAGCCGAAATAAGTAAGCATTTTCTGTGGAAGACAAACAAGCGCTAATTGCGGGCAAAAGATGGAAGATGCGGGCCTCCACTTCTTATTATGTTTTTGAGTGTTGAATTGGTCCTACGTCCTCACAGTCCTCATTGCCAGGGAATTCTCCCCTCTCATTTCCAGGAAGAATACGAGCATACTTTCTCCGTATCTAACATCCAACCACTTTCAGTCAACGGAAGATAGTAAAGTGACAACTAATCAAGTTCCCATTTTTATTTGGATTCGAAAAGTATAAGGGAGTACCAGTAACTGAGTTTGAAACAATTGATACTACAGTCAAAGATTAATTCAGACAAATACTGAGTTGAAACTTGGTGTGTCTTTGCATTGACCAGAAGTGAATTCTTTGTCACAGAAGTATCAGAACCTTACGATGAAATCAGACAGAAGGATCGAGGAAGTTAGAAGGAGAAAGGAAGGGAGGTACATCCTGCCCGCGGTCTCCCACTCTTCAAGGAAAATAATTAAAAACCAAATACACTGGTCCTATAATTTAATTAAAAGGATTATATTTTCCAAGTCAAGTCAAAATAGGGAACTATTGTTAGCAAATCAGGTCGTACAAATTTTTTTTTGTACGTGATTTCTTGAAAGTTAAGCTCACTAAAATTTAATAAAAATGATTAACATATAAATCATGAATTTTAATCTATACCTTATTCTAATGTTTAATTCTTTTCTCATCATTTCCTTTTAACTATTTCTAAAATTGACTCATCTTAACCAGTGAAACCGTATAGCCTTTAATGATAACCACAAAATGTGCTGAGACAAATTTATAACTATTGCATAAAGGATTAGGCAAGAAGTTTTTACTCTCTTATAGTTTAAGTATATTTAAAATAGGTTTTAGAAATTTTATCAATTTAATTGAAATAATTACAAATAATTCTAATTAAATACTAATTATGTTGAAATAAGATCTAATATCTCGTATTGATTCTTATTTATTAAATATCTCATATTTAATCATAAAATTTCTTAAACTTTACAATCAAGTCCAACTTGGCTAAAACACTTTATCTCTCTTTAACCCTTTTTTATATGTGACCCCCCAAGTATGTTAGCAATAGATATAAATTATAATCATAAATCACATTCAATATTAGATAAATTAAATTCTTGTAGTTTACATTTAATTCTTTAATTAAACAATTTATATCTATAAATCAATATTAGCGTCTAGTATCAAATCAAGATCATTCAAATATTTAGGAATGTCAAAGAGGCTTTGACTAGACTCTCCGTTCCTGATTTTTTTCATATAATTCAATCATTTCATCATACAATATTCTAATTACACATAAAACATTAAATTAATGTCTACTCTATTCGAGTCTAATTATGTTAGTTCTCCATTATTAGCAACTAATTCAATTAATGACATTTGTAAACTATTTTACAAAGTTTCTTTCCATCTTAGCCAAAGATTTCATAAATCAATACTAATAAAAAACATCAAAACATTCTTCCTAATCACTTTATAGTGATAAATCATATATTAATCACTCAACTACATCTATGTAATTCATGCTTATCAAATGATTACTGACTGAGCTACTCTTGACTAGGACAGATCATAAGTAATATCAAAACATAGCAATTCCTATACAAGATAACTTTAAAAATCTTTAGTTAAATGATCATTTATATAATTATCACAATGATAATTTTCATAGACATATAAGTAATGTTCCAAGCGAAATTCTCAAATAGGGCTAGTTTAGTAAACTCCTTTGCTAACAAAAACCTATACATTTGTTTAAGTATCGTCATACTTTAGTCTATGAGATCGACTACTTTCTTTATAAAGAAAAACATAATATACGCTTATCTTTTTACATTCTACTAATGTCCAGTTTTTTTTAGAATTTAAAAATTCATTAAAGAGGGGAAATGTTTAGTATACATCAGTGGAGAGGGACTCTCTCATGAGATAATCAAAATGACATGTTTAAGGCAAACAAAACACTGAAAATGACGGTGTTGGGCTAATGGAGACTACTGAGGCGACATCGTATTTGTAACTAAGGTATGCCCCTCCTAACCTTTTATCTCATCTTTAGAAGATTACTCACCTTTCCCTTTACCCCATAGAAATTGCTTCATCAATTTTTCCACCGTATTAATCATACCTTCGGAGAGGAATATGTAAGAGCACCAATAAGTTTGCATTGACATAATAACAGATTTCAAAAGTTAACATTTAGCTCCATAGAAAAGGGTTTTATTTGTCTAAGACTCCAGTCTTTTTTTAAATTTTTTATTAAAAGAAGACATTCTCAAACTCTTAGTCTCCTATAAAAGATAGGAATGCCCAAATACAAAAGAAGAGGGTCTTGTGTTTTCATTCCAATAACTTGTGACAATGAATATGAGAGGGGAGAAGCACTTTTGGACAATAAGAAATAGTTTTTTTTGAAAATTGATACTCAATCCAGATAACTCCTTAAAACTTTGTAAAGTACTCATCAGTAGTGAAATCGAGGGAGTATTGGCATTTCTCAGGCTTATAAGATCATCTACAAAATATAAGCTAGTTAGTAAAAATGTCTTACATTTGCAATGATATATGAAGTTGGAGGTAGTAGAAGTATTATGTTTCAGCATAAGTGTTAGAACTTCCATGCAAATAAGGAATAGGTAAGGGGAAAGAGGATCCCCTTGCCTATGTACTTTTTTGCCTTTAAACACCTCTGTTGAGCTTCCATTAATCAATATCCCGTAAGAAGTAGTGGTAATGCATTCTTGAATTCAATTGATAAACTTTTGAGGAAATCTCATAACTTCCATAGTTTATAGCAAGAAACTCCAGTTAAAACTATCAAATGCCTTTTAGGTCCACTTTAATAGTGCAATTTTAAGCATTGTTTCTTCGAGTAAACCCTTTCAAAAGCTCCTGTAATATAAGAATATTTTCTCCAATATGTTTACTGCTTATAAATGAGCTTTGGTTCTCCCTGGCAAGGAAGTGAAGAACTTCTTTCAACATATTTGCTAAAACTTTAGTGATGATTTTATAGAGAAAATTAGTACATGATATAGGTTTGAAATCACTCCAAGTTGCCATGTTAGAACTCTTGGGAACTAAACACATAAAAGTCTTATTAATCTCCTTAAGCAATACTCCATTTTGGAAAAACTCATGCACAACATCTTTAATGAAACTCCCTATTTTAATAGAACAATAACTAGGAACAATTTAGAGATAATAAATAAATACGATGTGAACAATGAACATACAATTTTTTTTAATGAATTTTGTCCACAAGGATTTGTTCTGAATGTTCCTATTGTAGCTCATATAAACATTTTCAATTGGTATGTTTATGAAGCCATAATTCCATTTTTAACATCTGCATGTCATCTAAATGAGCGCAAGCCTAATGATATGTTCAGCCTGATAAGCTTGCTATGTTTGTCCCTTCTATTGAGAATTAGTAGCTACAAGGGCATGTCCATCTTCGACTTAGAGAAAATGGTTTACTTGGCCTTGCATTTAATACCTGCCCACTCAGCCATTATTGCAGTGCGTTGAGGAGAGTGGCGTATTTTCTTACGAGCATAATTGGAGTCTGACCATGTAGTTTGATAGATTCGGCGCTTCCTGCATGCAGACAGTCATTGCATATGCGTCCTCCTCAGGCATTCTCTATGGGATTTATAGAGGTTTTGTTAAAATTGTTGAGAAAACCAAGTTCTTCTGCCCCATGTTTTTGTTGCCAATAGATTTAATTTAAAAGTTAATGATACAAAAGGTCTTGATTTCCTTTTTTTTGAAGTAAACATCTCAGATATATATTTTCTTGGATCTTGATCTGTAACATCCCATCATCGATGGGAAAGGTAAAATAGTCATTTGGAACGGGGTATGAGTATTTAAAATTGTTTTGCTATGTTCATGCATTCATATACACACGTGAATAGTAAATTTTGCACATGTAATGATTATACATGCATTCATGGCATTTCCCGGTATATGTGTCATTAATGTGATTATTGTGAAAAATATGATTTTTGTACTTGAAAAGTTAATTGGAGTGAGTTTTTGTGAGTTATGAATTTTTTGAGGAATTTTAGAAATTTTTCTGCAAATTTCGGGATACTTTTCCGGACTAGGAAAAATGTCAAATGACAGACTGACTGGTTACCGGTAGTAAAAAGTACTGTCTAATGGCACTGAAAATTAGATACAAAATTTTAGGAATTATTAATTTTGAGCCATTGAAATTTTGGGGAGAAATTGGACTAGAAATTGGAAATGAATTGGAAGGAAATTAAGTGAATTATTGAGAGGTTGACATGTGGTAAGTGACATGTGTCACTTGCCTAACATGCCACCATGTTATAGGCTTATATAAATATCACCTTTTCACTTAGTCTTTCACGATGCTTCCTCATATGAAGACCAAACTCCTTTGTTTTTCTTCTCTCATCCGTAGCACCCATTTCTTCTTCTTCTTCATTGGTTTTCTTCTTCTTGTTAATTGCTACTCATCACCACCTACAAAAAAGCTCTCATATCCACGTATTTTCTCGTCTTGTGTTTACAAAAAACACAAACCTAAGCTTTCCCCTTATGTGATGATGATCGGTTGTGGTAGGGAGAATTAGAGGGGATTGTGAGATTTTGAAGAATTGAAGAAAGTGGAAGCTTAAGTAGGTAAGGTTGTGTTCTATGTGCTTAATTGGTAGTTAAATGCATTAATTGTGGTGTTATGTGGACTAATTGCATGAGATTGTGCTTTGATTCTATGGGTAGGTTATTTTCATTGGTTGATTTATGTTTGTGTAAGGATGAATTATATAGCATGTGTAGTATGTCAATTGAGTTGTTTTGGGATTGATTTTAGTGAAGAAAGATAAGAGGATATTAAAGGAAGATAATTGAGTGTGTGTGCTGCCATTTTGTGGCTAATTGTTCAAGTGAAGGTCTTGATTAAATGTTGGCTGATTTCTTGACTAAATTGGATGCTTATTGGTGTAGAAATGGTATTGGAATGATAGGATTTGAGTTAAGTGTAAAAG
>JAOSBK010000204.1:8125840-8141300 GCA_027568895.1 Erythroxylum shatona
GTATTGATTTGTATTAAGGTGGAACAAAGTTGAATAATATGAAAATGAAAAGGAAAGAAAGAAAAAAATTTATACCGATTCGGATTGATTTTAGTCTTAGAGTTTCCAACGCGATCGTTTTTCTCTGTTCTTTGTTATCGGATGTCGGATCCGCTTTGTTAAGTTTTGTTCCGCTTTTGATCTGTTAGTATTTGATTCCGCTTTCGATTTGTTTGGTTTGCTTCCGCATTTTTGTTATTCGATTATCCGTTTGATTTGTTCCGCCACTCCGTTTTCATATCCGTCTTTCGTTTTTCCGGTTGGGGTCAGGTTTCGAGATGGGGTCCTAACACCATCGTTATCTTTTGTCAAGCAAGGAAACTTATGCTCATAAACACTACGTCACTTGAAATGAAGGATACATTCAACTCTAGGTCATACACCAACCTTTTTTGCTATAAAGATAGCCCATAAAAATGCATCTTTGACTATGACTAATAAATTTGTCTCCTTTATGATCTTGATTATGCACGTAGCACGTTCATCAAAAAATACGCAAAAGTCTAAACAAGGGTGGTTTACTATACAAAATTTCGTATGGATTTTTACCATTCAAGATGAATGAGGCCGTTAGATTAATCAAATATCCAGCATCCAAAATGCATTCCCCTGAAAAATCTTTAGGAAGGTTGGTTTGAAAGTGCAATGTTCGAGCTACATTAAGTATATGCTTATGTTTGCGCTTTATCCATCAATTTTGTTGTGGAGTTCCTTTACAAGATATTTCATGTACAATGTCATGTTGATGAAATTAATTACTCATGCATCTAAACTCTATACCATTATCACTACATACAACTTTCATTTGTTTGTTAAATTAAAGCTCCACTATAGTAAAGAAATTATACAAATTCATTGACACCTTATTCTTATCAATTAATGAATAAATTCATGTTGCTCGTGAAAAATCACTAACAATGGTTAAGAGATATCTTGCACCAAAAAAAGTTGGAGTTTCATAAGGCCCCCCAAAAATCACAATGAATTAGTTGAAATACTTCTAGAGATTTGTCATTACTAACTGGAAAACTATCTCTTGATTGTTTTGCTCTAAGGCAAACTTCATATGCTTTATCCACAAACTATTATTCCTACTAGAACTAACATTAGGAATAAACTTTACAACCTTAGATGATGGATGTCCTAGCCGCTTGTTCCATATATCAAAAGAGCTCTCACCATAAGTATGCATAGCTTTTATAGCCACCATCACCCGAAAGAAGTAGAACCCCTCTCGTTGCTTAAGGGAAACAATTAGCATCCTCAAAGTGCAGTCTTGTATAACATAAAACTTGTTAATGGAATGAGCCATATAGTTTAATTTCATCAAGTAGTTGTGATAAGGAAATCAAACTACATATCAAACTTGACACATAATGAACATTATTCATCTTCAATTTATTGCTAAGCATCACTATTCCCTCCTTTATGCTAATAATTTGCTTCTCATTTAGAATCCCCACAAGCAGTGACGGAGCCAAAAATTTAAGATAGGAGGGCCCAAATATTTAGTTTTTTTAAATTTTGAGGGGCCCAATGTACCACTAGGCTCCAAATAACCCTATCCTTATATATATATATAAATAATATTTTTTAAAGTTTTGGGGGGCCCAGTGCACCATTGGGCCCCATTTAGCTACGTCCCTGCCCACAGGAGATTCCATTACATCCCGAACATTGTGCAAACATTCTAGCCATTCTATTAGGTGATGAGAAGCACCAGAGCCAATTATCCATTGTGTGGAAGAACACTTATCGGTTAATTCCTCATTTATTTCCATTTTGCAGCACTTAAAAAGTTCCTCTATATTTCCCACTACTTGTTATTAAACCTAGTACCATCATTCTTGCCAACATTTGAGACCATAATATTACTAACTACTCCTAATGTTAAGGTTTGAACTACATTAACCTTGACTCCTCCTCTACATCCTCTACTCTTAGAATTAATAAATTGTTGTCCTCTCTTGTTTCGTCCTGTTCCTCGTCCTTTTCCTTGAGGGCGATCTCCCTACCATTCAGGATATCCATTTATCTTTTTAAAAAATTGTTAGGTTTATGCCCTGTATGGTTGCAATTGGTGCACATTATATTCTTGTCTTTTCCTTCACCTCAACCTCGAGATCTCGACATCACTTCATCATGTTCCTCCTTACTATGAACAATAGTTCTTACATACTTCTCTTACACTAGGATTGAATAAACTCTATTTAAATTTTGTAAAGAATCTTGAGCAAGTATATTGGATCTCATTGTTCCATAGAGAGTTTCATTGAGACTCATAAGAAATTGATGGAATTTTCCCCCTTCACGCTTCTTATCCAATGCATATTCAAATTTACACTTGCACAATGCACATTTACACGTTGGCATCTGTTCATAATTAACCAATTTTTCACATAACTTCTTTAACTTTCCATAATAAGCAATTATACTCAATCCTCTTTGTTTGCACTTGACAAGTTTAACTTTCCATTCTTGTATACATGGTCCATTAGCTATTGAGAAGCGTTCTTATAAGTCTTCCCAAAGATCATGTGCCACCTCTATGTGTGAAATAGTTGAATGCAGTGAAGGTTCAATGATATTTATAATCCAAGGGACCAATAATGATATTCCGTCAATCTTCAAGATTTGGAAACTTCTCATCCGACTACTTGATTTTTTTGCCTATAAAATCAAGTTTCTTTCTCACTCTTGGTGCAGTCCATAGAGAACGAGCCCATTCATCATACTTTTCACCCTTTAATTGAATCTAGGCTAAAAGCCCAAATAGGGGCCTAATGTTTTTGAGTTTGATCAATTTAGGACTTAAACTTGTAATTTACTCAATGAAGGTCTAAATTTTCACGAGTTGGTTCAATTGAAGGCTTTCTTGGATGGAAATTAGCAAGTGTCATACATGATCCATTTTTGTGTATAAAAAGTCTATTTAGAGAGGCCAGTTAGATTTTAAAAGCCACTTCGATTTTATTAAAAAATAAACTTATTTAAAATTTTCATACTAAACTTGCTAGACCCCCATTCGTCATCAAACGTTCCCATCTCAACTCGAACTATGCAAACCCTTTCAGAAGTTAAAGCTTTTGCTTTAATGGTTGATGACCTGAAGTTTGTTACTCCCTAATTCCGGCAGCTCCACATATCTTTTATTTTGTAGCTTCTAATTTTAAGATTTTGATTGTTATATATTGAAATATGTAAAAAAGAGGATTAAGAATCCCTGCACCTTCTATTTAGGTTCATAACTAACAAATTCAGGAAGATGGTGATTCTAAGAGATCCTAGATGATTGATCTTTACCTTCACTTCAGATTTACACAAAATTTTAATCACAAAATGCTTATCCGTTGTCAAAATAATCAGACAACCGAATTTCCTAGTGAAGAGATTTTTTTATTATGCCTTCCGTAAGAACTTTATTGCAGGTCTATGTCTTTCTCTATTCCGGGAACATTTTCTTTTAGAAAATCAAGAAATGTCTCTATATCTATAGATTTGAACTTGAAGGTGGAAATGTACTTCTTAAAGAACTCATCAAATGTCTTTCGATCTAAGCATTCCATTTCCACAGATAAATGCAACTGTAAGAACTTTATGATAAATTGATCTCCAAGTTTTGACCATAATTCATGAAAAAGATTCTTTTTTACTATATCTTGAATGCTTTTACTATCATACAGAATATGATAAGAAAAATAGGATTCAAGCTCCAAGTAAAACAAACATTTTGGTGACCCTTAAAAAAAGGGGTTATTTTCGTCGATTTTGTAACGCCTTGGCGGTAACATACCTGACACTCAATCCGAAACAAAAATTCGAAACCTTTCTCATATGGAACTTGTAAGTACACATCATCAGGGTCCACGCCTTCTTGATTGGTTCTGAGCTTGGTGAACTCTAAATTGTTCGCAAACCTCTCGATCTCCTCATTTAAACCCCTTTAACCAATTCAAATAGTTAGCGTAGCCCTATCTTTTCCTTGCACAACCTCGCCAATTCTCCTCTCAGCATATCTTGTAAAACCCTATAATCATGATTTAGAAACTATAAAACTGAAGTTAAAGACAAAAAATAAAATAAGGAAGAAAGAATCATCCTTTACCGTAGAACCCAGAAAGAAATATACTTCTTGCCTATAAGTAGGGATGGCAGTGGATTTTCAACCTAATTAATATCTACACCACCCGACCCAAAAATATGGTTATAGAGGCTAAAAAATATATTTTAGTTGGATGTTGAAAAATGCATGCGAATATGAATTTAGATATGGGTCTAGTGATAACCCGAACCGATAGATACATATACCCTACCTGTTTTTTATTAACTCTATTTTTCTATTTTTTCTTGAATATTTATGGTTAAATATAATAAAATATTAATATTTTCTGAGAAGAAACAACTTTAGAATCCTCACTTTACTCCTTAGTTCTTACCTTTTTCATCATATTTTATTTTCTTATAGGATGATAATAATGCAAGTGATATGGAGATGGAGTTTTCAATGTTGTGGAATTCACGTAAAGACAATTTGAAGCTTTGGATATTTATATCTTTGTTCCAGTTCTTGATTGTGAAAAATATATGTTGTCTTTGCACTAGACATTATGATTCTTATTATTCTAATTTTAAGGTTTTTTAAGACATACAAATCAAAATCTTGACTTATTATTATTAAAGTAATTTTTATTTAGAGAGCTCGCAAAAATCTTCTCTTTATAATTTCTATTTAGAAGTTATATTTTTATGTGCTATACAACCTGATGAATTTATATATGAGTAGTAAATTGTAAAAACTGATGGATTTTAAATGAATAATGGATAGGGTCATAAAAAATGAATATGGGCATGTGTAGAGTAATACCCGAACCAAACCCTACCTATTGTTATCCCTATCTACAATTGATTAAGAGATATTACGACTACATGTTCTTAGAAGGTTCCATTTGAAAAATTCAGCTGAAATACGAAGGACACACTCCAGGACAATTGAAACTGTTTACCAACAGAGAATTTTCGAACAATGGACACATAAGTGCCTCAATGTTAAGAGCTAATAAGCTTAATGCACATGAAATCTGTCCTCAGACATGCATGCATAGGCATGTAAAGAATAATGAGTATTACATTTTTCCTAAAGCACCACACAATTCATATTCAACACTAACAAAATAATAAAGTCAAATGAACAGAAGCTAAAGCACTCACTGCATACTAGGCAAAGCAATCTAAAATCAGAGGCAATAAGAGCAGACCAAATAAGAAGTCAAAAATAGTAGACATGAACCTGACAGTTTTGACACGCTTCATTCAACCAGAAGTGCTTGTTATTCTTATTAGTAATCAAATTCCTGGTCCAATTATGAGCTAACTCATGAGCCACGACCTATGCTCCACTAAAATTACCTTTTATCATGATAGGAGTCAAAAACGCCATCCTCGGATTCTCCATTCCACCATAAGGAAAGTTGGGAGGCAACACCAACAAATCAAACCTCTCCCAGACATTTTCCCCAAACAACTTTTCCCCTTGACTTATCATCTCCTCAGTCTATAATTGCAGGTTTAATAACCATAACCTACAAAAACAGTAATCACCCTCGTTTCGATCTCCCATATTATTATCAAATAACCATTTACATAAGATTATATAAAAATAACCCGATTTTCAAAAGAAAAAGATGAGAATAATAATTTCCCCCCTTTTTCGTCAAATAATGGGACAACCCAAAAAAATTTTAAAAAGGAAGAGCCCTTTATGACAAGATAGGACCCACCCGCCATCTTTGTTGAGGAAGAAGTTGAAATTTTTTTTAAGGTTTCTATATCTTTTGTTTTTTGTAAATCCATGTGTGTTTTTAACATTACATTTAAAGATTAATTAACTTGTCTATAACAGTGCGTGTATAACACTTCCATATTTTCATCCAAAAAAGCCTTAAATTGAGCAGACTCGTGAAAATCTAGACCTTCGTTGAGCAAGTTACAAGTTTAAATCTTAAACTGATTAAACTCAAAAACGTTAAGCCCTAATTTAGGTTTTTAGCCATTAAATCTATGTTATCAAACTTCCAAGATTATCACTTGTTGTAATATCATACAATGAAATCATCTTCCTCTGTAGCACTCCATGACCTTTGCCTTCTCCAGAGATGGCATTAAAAAAATTTGATGACCTAGATAGGCTCTGATACCATGTCACAAACAAATTTAAAGATGGCCAAAAGGTGATGTCTTGCCATTAAGCCTAGAAGAAAAATATATACAAATTTACAATAATCAAGAAATTTGTCACATATTATACTTACCTAAATAAGACTAATCTTCTGTTGATTACATATGCCTATAAAAAATAATATGTGGCATATGGTGAATAATTTACTCTATATGTTGATTACACGAGTTTTCCAAATATATAAGATATAGTAGATGCTAATAGTTTATTTACTAGTCTATCTTATCAGATAAGAGAAAATTTTGAAAGTGATAAATATGAATTTGCATTAAAATCTTTTAGGTGGAGGAAGAAGAAAGTAAATTTTAAGATCCAAATATTATAAATTAAAATATAATAATATCAAGAGAAAGAAAATAATGTATGTTTAATATCTACAGAGAAAAAGAAGGCATTTTTAGACTTACTCAATTTATTATTAAAAAATTAAATTCTAAAAGTAGAGCGGGATATCATCAAAATTTTAATGTTATTGAAGAGACTATTCTTTAAATTAAAAAATCATAAATATTGTTTTTATCATTTTTTTAACGGAAGCATAAATGTGTATTTGATAAATAAATTTCTCTAAATAAATAAGAGAGTGATCATTTAAATTCATTTTATTCCAATTAAGATGAAACTTCTTAACAATAAATGAAAGAAGGATGAAAATCATATCATTATGCTAGAATTAGATGCGAAAGATAAAATTGGTTAGAGTATGGATATACTTTACCAAGTTATTTATAGAAGTTTGTGTGCGCTTGTTTATTATGGATTTTGTTGTTGGTTACGAGATAATAAGAATATAATTGAAAGATTATGCTCTTGGTTGTTGGACTCAAAAGAAAGTAGGAACAAAATGATATACTTGAACGTGGATGTTCATGAGTTAGTTAACACATCCTTTCACTGACAATATTGATGGATTACATTTTTTAGTACTGTAATTTTTCTTCTTATATTATTGTAGAAAAATCAAGATAGAATCTTGCATAGGTTGGACTAAGAATCAAGTTTTTTGTTTTAGTTTTTGAACTTGTATATTTAAAGACAATATTGATGGATTACATTTTTTAGTACTGTAATTTTTTCTTCTTTTATTATTGTAGAAAAATCAAGATAGAATCTTGCATAGGTTGGACTAAGAAGGAAGTTTTTTTGTTTGAGTTTTTGAACTTATATATTTAATATCACTTTAAATATATAAGTAACATTATTAACACATAAAATATAATAAAACATAAATCATAATTAGTACCTTATTCTATAACTAGATCATTTTCTTGGTTCCTTGAGCATTTTCTAAAATTGACTTATCTAAACCATTATAGCTGCACAAGTACCTGGCTTCTAGGTATCCATATAGCAAGTTAAAAGAACTCTACAACTATTGTAGAGAGAGTTAGGCAAAAATTACTAACTCTTTTAGAGCCTTAGCCTATGAAATAAAATTCTAATGTTAATAAACTTTAAAAACAAATTATGCTCAAATAATATCCAATATCTCATATTGATCCATATTTATTATATATCACATATTTAATCAAAAAGTTTCACATTATTATTCCTTATTCATTATATATCACATATTTAATCATAAAATTTCTCAAACTTTACAATCAAGTTCAATTTATTAAAATATATTTTCTCTCTTTAACTCATTCTTTGGGTATGATCCATTAGGTTATTAAATATATCGATAATGGATATAAATTACAATCCTAAATCATATTCAAGATTAGATATGTTAAACTCCTTTAATTTATATTTAATTCTCTAATTAAATAGTTTAAACCCATAGATCAAGATTAAGGTTCAACAACTCATTATAACTACCTAAATATATTTAGGAATATCAAAGTAAATTGAATAATCTTTCTGTGCATGATGTTTTTGGTGTAATTCAATCCTTTCTTTATATAATATTTTGATTAGATATATAATATGGAAATTTTATCTACTATATTTGAGTCCAATCATATTAGTTCTCCACCATTAGTAATTGATTCAATTCATGACATTTGAAAAATAATTTTATAGTGTCATTCCACCTTGGTCAAGGATATCTCAAATCAATACTAATCAAGAACAATGAAACATTCTCTATATAGTTCATGCTATATCCAATAGCTACTGATTTAGCTACCTTTGACTAGAATAGGTCATAAGTAGTATCAAAATATAGGAACCCTTATACACGATACTTTGGAGATCTCAAGTAACGGATCACTTATATAACGAGAATTTCTATAGACATACAAGTAATGTTCCAAATAGAATTCTTATATAAGGTCAGTTCAATGAATTTATTTTCCAACAAGTACTTACATATTCTTTTAAGTATTTCAATACTTTAGTCTATAAGATCTACTATTTCCTTCACGAGGAAAAATAATCATATACTAGTCTTTTACTTTATATTAATGCCCAATTTTAATAGAAACATTACTGGGAATAATTTATGGATACTACATAAATGCAATATGAATATCATAATTATGATCTTATAATAATTTCATTTATAATGTACATTTATCTCATAAACTTTATCATATTCATCTGAATACGTACAAGATAAAGAATGTCTTTAAATAATTAACTAGACTACAACTAATTGATTGGTTGTAGGTCATAAACCAATAATCTCTCAGTTGCACTAAGCCAATTATTTAAGTATCTTATATCATATCATCTTATGATGATCATGTTACTACTAGGATAGCGATTTAGTAAGAGAATTTTACAAGATTCTCTACAGTGAGCATTTGTTCAAATCTTACAACTTTTATTTTAATTATCAAAATAATTAAAGGAATATGCCTAAATGGATAATTAGTTCTTTGATGAGACATTATCTCCTTTTGCATATCAAACAACTTTAATATTTTACAATATATTAGTGTCTTGAATAATGTAAGGAACTAAATCAAGTTCATTAGAGAACTTCTTGATCGAAATAATTATTTTCACTAAATAAAAAAGTATTATGACCTAATTAGCAATTAGTGTCATATTGGAACCTTTCCAATCTTAAAATAATATTGTTTTAAGTAGAATATACCTTAATTAGGATTTACTTCTAAATTTAATATCCATATAATCTTGAATTTAGATATTATCTCATACATAGAATAATAGATATTTTTAATACTTAATAAGTATAAGATATCTCAAATACTAAACATCATTAGTATATTGTCTATGTCTATGTCTTAGAATAGGTAAATAACTTTCATATCTATCTTTATAGATCTAATCTTATAATTAAGTTCTTACTTTTTCATATCTAGTAAGAGTTGTTCTTGGACTATTATATCTTTAACAATTTAAAATATTAGTTTTGTTCTCTAGGAGCAATATATCTTTACATGTTCCAACTGAAGAGAACAATTATATTCCACTAGCCTTCTTGTAGATATAATAAATCCACAATCGTCTTTAAAATAAAATCTTTGAATTTATGATAAAAGCTTATCTTTTAACATCTTGCAGCCTTTCAACTATATATCAAATGTATCAACAAAGGCAAAAGCTCTAATTAGATGTATTGTTATGGGATTTGAATTTTTCAAATTTCCTCTTGCTCCCACTACTTATCTTGGGAACAATTCTTCTATAAGTGTTCACTGAAATAAATAATTTGTTCAATGACTCTCTAAGATTATATCTAACCTTTTGGATCTTTTATAACCTTCTATTGTCTAATTTAATTATAAACTTATTGAATAATGTGTGATTTAACTAAGCATCACATCCATAACCATTAAATTTGTCTCTATCAAAGTTATACCATTTCATATCTAATATAGGATGTTGCTAATTGATTTAATTGCAACTTCCAAAGGTAAGTTGTAGTACTAGGTATAGCTATAAAAGAAGTAAATATTGAATCATACAATATCTTTATTGCTTTTTCCTCCTTACATAAATCCATACTATTATGGAATTTAGTTGTGGAGATTATTACTTGAAAATCTCATTCCTTATAGATAACTAAAAATTTAAATCTCACTACATCATTCTCATCAAAGTATTTCAACATTCTCAATGCTTAATTTCTACTCATATTTAAACAATTTAAATTTTCAAAATTTTAAATCATTATTTTGTTTAATACATATGACTATATTACATAAAGTAAACAGTAAATGTAATTAAATACAAGTATTATCCCTTTTCTTGAATTGTTATTACATCCAATATATATGCACAAGATTTAATAATTCAGTACCATAATCATTCTTTCACCGAAGATTGATTTGTTTTTTTTTCCTTCAACCTAACAAGTTTCACAAGTTTTGTAAAATTCATAGTTAAAAGGATACGTATATTCTTATATGTAATTTCATAATTCTTATTACATTAATTTAACTATTATGACATAAAAGGGTAATCTTAGTTATCCAACTTTGTATTCTTGTTATTTATATTAAGCGTATGTTTCCTTTGTTCGAACAAATACAAAATATTTATATAAAATTTGATTAACTATTTTTACTAAATAATCTATTTCTTATCATGCCTTGAGTATTATAGTATTGTTAAATTCATATTCAATATCATATACTCAAAAGCATGTACTAAAAATATATATGATCTCTATTATATCACGCATTGACAAGAAAAATGATGCAATCACTTTTCCCTGTAATGATGAAGCTAATGCCTTTAATTGTTGTCCATGTTTACACTTTTAATAGGCTAAATTGAGTGAACAATCTCATTAGGATACTATATCTTTCATTACTAAATATAAATTAAAATTATTTTATTCTTGAACATAATGCTTTCTCTATACAAAATTGAGAATATATCCTTTCAACTTCTGCTACTTTATAAAAACAATATAAAATAGGATCCTTGAATTCATTAACGACATCTTGACACTCTCCTGTGTCAAATATATACCAGATAAATAAGCAATGAAAGCTATATATAGTTTACTTCTGCTCATATTTGTTTTTCTTGTTATAAGATCATCATACAAATATTTAATTACTAACTTAAATGCACTTGTAAATCAAGGTTATCTACTCAAAAGTTGCTTCAAAGTGTAACATCACTATCAACACTTTTTGTTCTTTTATCAAATGAACAAAGATGCAAGGGCTTTTCAACTTTCAAACATAATGGATCTATAACATTGAAGTGGAATTAAATTGCTTGAATGGTAAGCATCATAAGATGTCCTTGCTGTTAAAATAATGCAAAACAATGAAATCAAAATACAATTTTCCATTTTCATCCAAATAAACAAGCTTTTGAACATTTATTTTACAACTCCAACTCCATATCAGCTATCATCTCCAAATCAAATGCAACTTCAAGAAAAGGATACATGTGTTGTCTACTGAGGCAAGGGATGAAGCATATTGTTATCACACTTGACTTCCTAAATATTAAAGCACTAAAAAAACTTGGGAACAAGGAGGCTACTTATAAAGTGCATGATTCTGGAGATTCTGACTTGAATAATCTTCATATTATGAAAAGTCTAAAATCTTTGATTATGTTTAGGCTTTTCTTAAAAGTGTAATGAAGTAAATGAGAGAAGGAAAATCCCAAATTGATTATGCTAAAAAAAGCTCAATTGCATTTAGCTTGGTGATTGATGGAAAGTCATTGCATTTTGTATTAGAGAAGAAGCTAGAGGGAGAGTTTTAGGTAAAACACAGATGAAATCAGAAATTATAATCAACAAAAGAGACAACTAAGAATGATGTGAAACGAAATGCTTACTGGTGTGAGAACACTCTGTTATGTGAAGATCAACAAAGAAAAGATTTGAAACTCTTACTGCTATGCTGGTGCAAGAAGAATTTTTCATGTGAAGAGAAGCTGTTATGCTGGTGTGAAGAGAAGTTGTTGTTCAAGTTTGATGTGAGAATAAAGTGAGGTTGGTGCAATGCGAGAACAAGCTGAGATTGGTGCGATGCGATGCGAGAACAAACTAAGCTTAGTGCAATGGGAGAATGAATTAAAGGCTTGGCGTGATGCTAGAACGAATTGAGGAGCTTTATGCAAGGGGTAGTGGACATCTGTGCAAGAAAAAAGGCCAACAACTTTGATTTAGGGATTTCAGTCCCAAAAATAAAGTAGTTTAGTTATGTTTAATCAGTTAGTTTAATTAGGTCTGACGTGTATAATTGTTTAAGGTTTCTCGAACACATGACAAGTCTCATCAACACACTTAATAGAGACACTAACATTTGGCTAGAATTAAAAAAATTAAAACTTTGAGTATTTAATTGCTATTTTTTAAAGTTCAGACTATAATTATAAAATTGAGTAATCTTTGAGATTTTTTTGCAATTAACTCTTTTAAAAAACTCATTTTCAAAATTTTATAAGACATTCTAATTTAATTAAAACATTATTTCTAATTTAATTAGAAATAATTTTTATTTAATTAAAAAATTACTTTCTAATATTAAAGAAACCACTTTCAAAATTAAATGAAAAATTTTAAATTTAATTAAAAAGTCCTTTACATTATTAGTTTAGAGATTAATTTTCAATTAATTAGAAAGACTTTCCTTGATAAATTATAAAGTATTTTTAAAATTTTTTAAAAACTCATTTTCTAAATTAACAAATGAAATTCTTTTTTAAATTTATTAAAAATTTATTTTCTAATAAACTAAGTAGGAATGACAAAATTGGATCGGCTTGGGTTGACTAGGCCACAAGTCGAAACTGCTATGCCCGAGCAAGGGCTATCCCATTCCATGGTCCAATGGGAAGGTATAAAACAACATCTGAGTCAAGGGCCGACTAGCCCTGGGCTATTGGACCATGGGTAGGGAATGCCATTCCTAAAATTAAGAAACCTTTTATTTATAAAAAAGAAACAATTTCTAAATAAATAAAGTAACAACTCTCTAACAACAAATTTAATTTAACTCAATAAAATTGAAATAAATAAATTTAATTAATAAACACCTTTCTTGATTATTTTAGAAAATACTTTTCTTAATTTAAAAGGAATATATTTAATTAATTTCAATTTAATTGAAATATAGTTAATTTTAATTCTAGAAATAACTTTTCTAAAATTTAAATAGGAATCAATTTAAATATTAATCCTAATCACATTAAAAATGATTAATAACTATGTAATTAATTTTAGAATTTTAAAATAGTTTTAAATTATTAAACGAATATAGGTTATTCCAAATTGAATTACACCTAATTCAGGAACTAAACTAGCCCAAATTCAAGTTTGGAATAAATTATCCAATACGCAAACTCCTTTTATTCATACTTTAGATTATACTAATCCAATAGCCAAACAATCCTATTTTAGAGCTATGATACACTATCTTAATTACTAAATAAGCTATGTTTCAAGCAAAGAATACCTTATTAGTATTCTCAAATAAGCCTTGTTTTGGGTTTAGGTTATCTTATCCTTTTAACCAAATAGGACAAGCCCTATTCTAGTGTCTAAGCACACCGACCTTCTTTTTTTTATTAAAAGGAAATAAAAAATACAAAGAGAAAAGGAAACTATCCCTTTACAAACTTGACGCCTACAGCATCACCAAGAACAACAGTATCAACAAAAGCAGGAGGAGTACTCCAAAATTGAAAAGGTTCCCGTCCATGGCTTCCTCGTTTAGCAAGGATATTAGCCACACTGCTCCCTTCCTGAAGAATATGCTCACAGCTGACTGATTAATCCTAACCAAGAATAGCTTTAATATTGCCAATTAAGTTACAGTGTGGAGGAAAAGTCCAATATGTACTTTCCAAGCACCAGAGAGCTTTTAATGAGTCCGAAAATAAACAAAGATCTCTATAATTTTGATTCAAAGCAACATGTAAACTGGTACGAATAGCTAATAACTCTGCTCCCATATTCAAATCCCGATCAACAAATTCAGAAAAAACCTCCCAACCAATGACCATGGCAATGTCTAAGTACGCCACCAATACCCGCATCTCCTGGATTTCCCAGTACACTACCATCAACATTCAAAGCAACATTAGCATCTCTTGGAGGTTTCCAGGTAACCAGATGAACGCTATTATGCACACTAACCCTGCCTAACTCTAGAAAGTGATACCACTCGTGAATCATATTATGAACAAAGTGCTCCCGTTCAAATTGACTAATCGTAACATTTTCAAGAACTTCTATGTTATGAAGACACCAAATTGACCAAATAATCGCAAGAAAATTGATATCAAGCCACGAACCATTCCTTAACACTGAATCATCTGATAGTGAGTTTTAAACCAAGAAGAAAAGGTAGAATCGCTTACCAATGTATCTGAAAATAAGCCAGCATACCATTTCCAATGGCCGCTAACCTTCGAACAATCCCGAAAGAGATGAGAAATTGTCTGGGCACCAAACCCACAGCGCTTGCACAAATCTGAAGTTTCAATTCCCCTCCTTACCCGAAGCTCTTGAGTGTGGGCCCTACTAGGCCATATGAGTCAGCTAAGGATCCTCACTTTCTCCGGCCCTCGAATCTTCCAAATCCAACTCCAATTATCGTCGCCCGCAGTGTTCGCCGCCGTCAACCAATGAAACCCACTGTTTACATAATAGCAACTAGTAGTAGAATTTTCCCAAATGATCTCGTCAGACGCCAATGATTCCAATGGATGACGAATGGAAGGAAACTCGTCTCTGATTTCACTCGGGATAGCAGTACGAAGTTCGTGAAATTTCTAGATGCTTGTATCGTCCAGAATGTCGCGAACCATCAGATCCCAGTCATCTTTATCCACCGATTGAACCTGATCAATCAACCGACCGTTCCTTAACCAAGGATCATGCCAAATGGAAACAGACCAACCTTCTCCTATTTTGTACCCGAAAGCCCTCAATTATCTTAACCCTTACCTTTAATAAGTCATGCCAAATGGGAGAACAATTAGGCTTGCTAGTCCAGTCCAACACAGTTAGGTTGTTGGCATACTTGCCATAAATAAGTTTGACCCAATGTGACCGTTAGTTTTCATGAGCACTCCATGCGAGCTTACCCAGAAAGGCAATGTTCATAGGTCGATATTGACGAACACTTATGTAGAGCCCGACCTCTACCGCCGTCACTCCAGGTATTGTCCTCTTTGGTTCTTGCGTGAGTCACACCACTCCAACACAAGACCTCAAGGTTTTGTTGCACTTTAAGTGCACGCCTCTTACCATTGAGCCACTCCCGGCCTCTACCGCCGTCACTCCAGGTA
>JAOSBK010000204.1:8148834-8162848 GCA_027568895.1 Erythroxylum shatona
TTAGGTATAATATGAGTAAGTTATTGATTAGGTATGAGACTTTAAGCTTTATGGTTTGTTTTGGATTATGCTCAAGTGTTTATAACGAGCAATATTACGCACACGGTTTATGGTCAACGGGGCCCAGCATATGTTTGGTATCAGAGTAAGAAGAGATTCCAAGGAACTACACTCAGGTATGATGGTATTTGTTAAGAGGTTGGATTCCGGAAACGGGATCCAACACTTTTTGTCGTGTAACGTCACATGGTATTTTAATGTTATCACTATGATAATGATTGTGATGCTTCAAGTCAATCAAAGATGTATATTGATCTCATATTCTTATGAACTCCAAAATATAAGCTTTAAGCATATCTTCGATAGTTAAGACCGTTGACAAATTCAAACATTCAGTCACTTGAGTCTACATTCTCTGTCGCTAAATGTCGTTTCTGCGCATTCCTACTAGGATGTATATCTTAAGTTATTATTGGTGCTTTCTCTAGTAATTCTTTGTTTAATCATCTTTATCGGGTATACACACTTCTCATTTTGATCACAAAGCATCTTTTTCCAATTCAAACTCAGAAGTCAGATCCATTTTCAATTCCTCAATAAGATTCACAATTTTTGAATCCTCAATTTGGGCTTTGTTAATCCTTCCATGTGAAACTGACCTTCAATTTCATAGCAAATAGTACTTTGATTTGCCAATATTCAACTCCACATTCTGTGCTCCTTTTTGCTCCAGATCTGATAACCTTAATACCTGAACCCATGTTTCACTGCTATTGGGATTTCTACTTAATGTATAAGATATAACATTAACTTTACTGGGAAAATACTCATTTGTACCATCCTAATCTTTCAGTATTTCTATCCATTGTCTCACTCTCGTATTCAATTCTCACAACTTAATAACAACCTCAAACTTTAATGATCTGTATATTTATATACATCAAAGATGTTCCTATACATATCTTGTCTCCAAACTGTCAAGCGATCACTATTGCAGCAAGTTTCAATTTATATATCAAATAATCAACCTATGAGGTTTCAATTGTCTCCGTGTATATGAAATCACTTTATTATTTTGCATTGGATTTTATCCTAATCTCTTATCAACATCATTGTATACTATAAATCTCCAAATCCAAATGACGTAATCAATATCGGTGTTATAATCCCCAAAATTCTCTTTATTTTCACTACTCATACGATTTACACATATTCCTCAACTATTCAAACTATTCTTCTCACCTTTTCGAATGCATTTAATATATCATCAAACTTTGTTTGGATGCTTTAAATCTTCAATACCATAGTACTGTCAGGCCATTTATTAATTCTAACAAATATTTCCAAATCTCTATATGCCCATGATTAGTTCTCTTCATTCCTTAAATAACTAATTCCTCAATGAGGTAACATTATCTCACATTATTATCAATTTCCCAATTGACTTACCTTTCTTAAATGATTTTCTCCATTTTTTAGATTTCCTCATATTTCACATTATTCTAATGTTTGCTCATTTATACTACTTTCTCCACACATTTCAATTTATTTGCAAACTTAACTTCCTGCTTTGGTAACACATTTATCAAAATCTAATTTATATCTCCTTTGCATATTCGCATAGAATATAATATGGATCTAAGTTCTCCTTACATTAACGATAGTGTTATCTCAATTTTCAAAAATCCACTCATGTAGTTGGATACTTTACATCAAACAAAATACATACATTCTTAATAGCATACTCTACCTCTTATGCTTGAATCTCCACTAAGGATATGACTCCAATATTCACTTTTGATTCATTTCATATTCATTTCTGATTTGTTCTTTCATTGACCATTCTTAACATAAACTATCTGATCTTCTTAACTTAATTCAATGAAATTCTTCTTTGAAAGATGATTTCTTGCTACTATCATTTATACTGTTCATGCAATCTTTATCAATCAACTGCTATCATCATCAATGTTGTTTCAGTTACTCTTAACACCTCAATATGATCAATTTGAACTGCTCATGATATTTCATTAATTTCAATTTCTGTCACACTTTACGTGATCAAAATACCCTTTATAATAAAACTCAATGAAATAAGAGGCATATTCGTTTATTCTTATATTTTGGTATGTACCATCAAGATCATTACATCTTATATATAAAAGTAATTTCGACAGGTCACCAATTTATATCTCATGCTAATGATACATCAATTGCAATTGATTCTAAACATCCTCTGAATATTCTATGACTATTTGAAAATTACTCCTCTATAGTAGTTACCTTTTCAGCATAATCACTTATACCATACTTCCATCGTATTATTCATCTCATAATTTTAACTATAGGGATTATAGTTATCCAAATATAGATCTTGTATGTACTTAATCACATTATTCATCAATGTAACAAAATTATCAGATATGTACTCATAATAACTGGTCAACCTAACCTTTAGAACTTGTACATATATCACTATCATTTTTTTCATTTTCCATACGTACGTTCTTAATCAACATTATAGACGCATAGCCATCTTGAAATCCTGATCTCAAATTCATTAGCACAATCTTATACCAGATCATAAATTCCGAGTTCAACTTTTCAATTCCACTTTGCCTGTACACCTTATATCTTATCATTTCCACCTGTATCTCTATTTCTTTTTCGACCAATTCATGAAAATATTTTCACATCCATATCAATTCAAGTATATGTCTTCAACAAAATTCCATTACCAAATTCGTTGACATAACCATAAATACTGAATCTATGTCTAACATATCAGACCACGAAATATTTTTAATTTCTAAATATCCACATCTTTCCTTATCTTACACTTTGACAAAACACCATTCTTTTCATTGTTTCTAATAGTCTAAAACCTTAACGAAAGTTCGTACATGGGACTTATAAGGTTGCAATTACTGGGATTCTATACTCATCAGTACCCTTCTCTAATGGTGGGGAATCAGGTGCAACAGATCTTTGGAAAAATCCTCGTGTTCTTTTACGAGGTGGTATTTTATTCCTTCAATAATACATTATCTTTTTAGCTTACTTTCACTTTGAATCTTACTTCCCATGCGCATGCATGATATGCATGTCATTTAATGCAATCGATTAACTTACAATGCAAACATTTATCACATATCACAATAATGCATAGCATAACATATTTTAAGCCTAGGAACCCAAAATCCTAAGCTTTGATATTACAAGATGTTGGAACCCATTTTTGGAGCCCAACAATCATTCCGAATTTCAAAAGATGTGAGTGTATTTCTCTGTATAGTTATTTCAATGAAATCTCCTTAGTCATCTTTCTCATAACATCTAAAACCACAAGGGGCGAGCCCACACAACAGAATCACAATTTGAATTCTTCAAAATAATTGTAGCTCTAAGTCTATAGTTTATTTTGAAGTAAGAACCATCTCAATCGGAGTTCTACGGTTCAAGATATAAGTAAAATACCAAAGTATGTTTGGTTAACATCCAACTCATGCTCTTCCAATCAATTTTCTCACTTTCTCTCCATCAATATATTTCAAATCAACACTATTGGATACCGATTTTTATGGGAAGGTAGAAAAATATGTTAGGAATCTATTGCTTCAAGAATCACTTCCTTTGGAGGTCGGATGAAGAATTTATGACCAGAAGAATCCAACATGTTTATGCCCTCAATCATATGGTACCTGCCTTGATGCAATTGCCATAACTTTCACTACAAATGTTGGATTGATGTCATTTTTAGACGGTTTGAAATATGACTTCTAGATCTACACTTTTTATGCAGAACTTGAAACAGGATTCTACTTCTAGAAGAAAATCACGATTTACTGTAGCTGTCCCATGAATGTATGTTAAACGGATATACATGTTCGACTAATGGACATTGTCAGGCTTAGGGGCCAATTTTCACATGAGAAGGTTCGTTTAATGAACTTAATGTCCGCTAACAGACATTGGAAAGGCAGGGGGTCCTCACAGACCCGAGAAGGTATGTTTAACGGACCTAATGTCCGTTAAATGGACATATCTCCAAAGTTTCTCCAATGATTCCTACATCCTTTCTAACATAATATTCACTCATAATCTTCCCAAATTCACTTCGTCTAATGCAATAACACTCCTCAAACATTGAATTGCCATTTTGAGTGCATTAAACTCCCAAATCCCAACTCAAATGACTCATAACATACACAAACTATCATCATTCACCATAGCTTTCATGTTCATACCTCCTATACAGTATCACTACTTATAATACTCATATCTCTCAACTCCAATATCCAAAATTTACATATTTTATACTGTTGGAAAGCTAAGAGGATAAACAACAATTTCTAAAAAGACTACTATGTCTAATACAACATAGATTAATCCATTTTGCTCCCTAAAGTCAGTACACAAATTTTTACCCCTATGGAAACTTGAAAATGTAGTATACACACTTTGAGAATCATGAGCAAAACACAATCATAATTTCCATAAGAAGAAATAAGCGTTTTACAAAGCATCAATGGGCTTTCTGAGCCACAATACATCAATGTCTCAAAATCCCAAAGTACAAAAGATACTTGAACAATTAATACTTGAAGTGTGAATAAAACCTCATGTTTACAAAGTCTAACTTAAAATAAAAAAGTATGCCTAATCAGAGTGATGCCTTGACTCTCTTTCACTCGATGTCTTGCTCATCACCTGAACAGGGGAAGGAGAGTGGGGGTGAGCTTAAAAGCTCATGGGTAATAGCTTATAATCAATAACAAAAAAAATCATTGAAATTATTCATTTGTCATACAAAAATTCTTATTGAATTCAAGAAAAGCATAATTCTCAACCAATTCACAATAATACAAATCATGTATGCATCAACTTGACAATTCACAGATGCAATTCACAACAAATAGCTCGAGAGTTCCGTGAAACAAAATAAAGAAACTGAAGTTTACTCCGTGAACCAAATGAGTCCACTTTTCAGATCTCATGTGCCATAAGCGGGCAGTCGGGAGAAGGCTATGGGTCAACGTGCATGTGACTAATGAAACGATCCTCTCTTGCCCAAACACAATCAAATTTCAATGCTCAATTCATTTCCATACATTTTCATATTATCATGCTTTTTCCTCTTTTTCTTTACACAAAATGCCATGACACATTTTAATGGCATAACATGATCATATTTCACAATGCATTTTTCCACATTCACAACAATTCAAATCTAATCAATTAAGCATATATACACATATAAGCAAATTCTTTAAATCATTTAAAAGCAATATATAGACATTTATGAAGTAATTGAAATCATTTATTCTATTGATTTTGAAAAACTTTAATGGCTTGTTATTCAATTGTAAACATGAAACCCACCTTGATTTCCTTGCTTATAAATTTGCTCAATGATGTCTCTTCCCTTGCTCTTGGATAGGGTTCTCTTGATTTCCTAAAACAAACCAATCTCCCATTCAATTCCAATTTAATAAAATCCTTAAAACTTCAAAATCACATCAAATGAAATCAACACAAATCAAGCTCAAACCTAACCTACCCATAGTCCCTCTAGGTTAGAAAACCCAAAACCTAGTTTAGAAACCCTAAAATCAAATGGGTTCCCTTAAACCATCTTCTTCCAACACAACACCCTTCATTCTCTACATAAAACCCTTTTCTCAATCTAACTCCTTCTCTAACAAAGCAAGAAGAAAAATGAAGCTGACCTTAAACAATCTTCTTCATCTTTCCTTCTTCTTCATCTTTCCTTCTTCTTCTTTCCTTCTTCTTTTCTTCTCTCCACGACTCTTTCCTTTTCTCTCTTTTATTTCATGTTTTGCTCTCTTTTATAACTCCTACGATTTTCCTCTTCTTTTTTTAAACAAGACCACATTTTGCTTGCTCTTCCCTTTTTACCCTTCATTTAATTGATTCTCCCAAATTTTCCCCTTTTAGTCCATCAACTATTAACATCTTAACTCCTTATTCTGATCAGGTAAATGAAGAAATTTGATAACACTTCCTTCTCGAAAAATGTTCCTCATTGTCTTAATTTTCTAATGACACCAAAATCATTCAATTTAGTTTAGAAATATGAAAGTTATATCCCAAACATTTCCAAACTATTCTTCTACTGAAACAATATTCTATGCTCAAATTCCATCCAAAAATTGAAATTCTTAGGGATTGAATTAGAACTTGATTTCATAAGATAATTTGTATCACTATCTCTCTAGTTTAATCCAAATCAAAAATCACCTCATTTGGATAACAAGAAAAAAAAGATATGGCTAAAACTCCAAAGCATACTCAGTGAATATGTTCCAACTACATTTTCCAGCTTACAACTTCTAACATTTCACATACAGTAAAACCTCGATAAATGAATATTTGATAAATTAATAATCTTGATTAAATAATAATTTTCTCCTGTCTCGGCTTGGGCCATTGGGATAAAATATGAATCTCGTTAAATGCATAAGATCATAGTTTTTAAAAAAAATTCCTTGAGGCCCACTGAAAATATAAAATAATAATTCATTAAATAAATATGAAAATTACATATATAATTTATAAAATAAAGCACTTCCTAAACAATTTTTTTTCAAATTTTATCCTTTCCTAAAATATGTATCTATAATAAATTGATTCTTCTTTTCATGCGAATTGAATTCAATTTCATCTTTAACTTTTTGGAGGGCATAAACTACATTCGACACATTTTTCTCATTTTGAAACAAGTAACTTTTCAAAGTCTCTACGGCAAGAAAAGCTTCTTTTGGAGAAACATGTGATATAGTGTTACTATCATCTGGATCTTGATTGTCATCATCTTTCATACCCATTACTCTTTGATGTCGAAAATAATTTGCAATAGTTGTGGCCTTTACATCAATATTCCAAGCAGCATTAATAAAATAGATAGCATCCAAGAAATTAATTTTTTCAGGATTTATTGCTCCCATCTCATAGCCTTCTAAGGTGCTAGAATAAAAACGACGTCGATAATAAACCTTAAGTGATCGAATAATTCCAACATCACATGGTTAAAATTTTGATGTTGTATTTGGAGGCAAAAAGAACAATTCAACATTTCTCAAGCCTTCAATAACCTTGGGATGAGCTGGGCAATTGTCTACTCAACACTTTTCTACTTGTCATTCTATCATTAAACCAACGAACAAATTCTTGAAAGTATAATCCAGTCATCCATGCTTTCTTATTGGCACAATAATGGCAATTAAGATTGTCAATATTCACATTTTTAAAGCATTTAGGATTAACATACTTACTAATAATCCAAAGAGGTACTTTATCTGAACCATCCCCATTGTAACAAACAGCAACAGTAAGTCTTTCCTTGTCCTTTTTCCGTCCTTCTAATTACTTTATAGCTAGTGAATGATCTGGTTGCAAACGATAAAATAAGCCTATTTCATCCATATTATAGATATCCCTCCAATGAAATTTGTCTAATTTAGATCGAATTTCAGGTACAACTTCTTCAATATTCTCCATGACAATTGAACTGCTTTCACCAAACCTTCTATAAGACTTAATCCCACGTCTTGCCTTGAACCGTTCTAGCCAACCACTTGAGAAGTTAAATTCTTGATTTGCATCACCATACATCTTCTGTAGAAATTCTCTTTCTTTAGATTGATTCATTTCTTCAGTCATGTTCACTTTCTCCTGATATTGGAGAAACCACTCATACAATACCTTTTCTAATTCAGGATATTTAGCTGATTTGTGCCTTTTAACATTTCTATTTGTTATCTCTTTGAACAAATACTCTGCTGAACTTTTAAGAGTATTTGATATTGTTGATTGACTAATAGAGAGATCTGTTGACTCCACTGTTGCAAATCTTTTTGACTTGAAGAGGGATGCTGATTTTTGTACTCACATAATGCTTTTCTCATCTCATTAGTTAGCATAGACTTTTTTACACCTTTCAAATGAGTAGCCATAGAAGAGAAGACATAATATATGAATTTTTGTATTTTGGTATATGAAGTTAAAGTATTGTGTCTATTTATAAACTCTATATAGTACTGTGTACTTGAAACAATTCACAGCACTTCATATTCTAACACTTCATATTCTAATGTACTTACATGCACTCTATTTTGAATCACGCTAACCTAAGATTAATAAACTTATTTTTGACAAGATTAATAAACTTAGATACTATGCACCATCACTAATTAATTGTTTATTTATTTTCTTTTCTTGGTTACAGAAAAAATTAATTATTTAATTTGACAAATATAATGTACAAAATAAAAATTATTCTATATATAAATTAATAAATATTAATTTATCGATAAATTAATAACTCAATATAAGATAATAATTTTTCATGTCCCAAAAATATTTATTTATAGAAGTTATACTGTATGAAGAGACATCTTGACAACAAATCCTATGCTCTAGTAGTAATTATTGAGCAAACGGAAGTAATATAGGAAGAAAATAAATGAAATAAAAAGTATGAATGGTTTGGCCAATATGTGACTTACATCTACGGTTAAGGAGATATATTTATTTTACTACTATGAGAAAGATGATATAAGGAGAAGCATAATAACAACCCTCTCAATCTCTCAAAGGTTCTATTTTACAAAACTCTTATCAAGGTATTTATAACCTGAAGTTACATGTAAGAAGTTTAAGTACAATGAAGCTTTATTTCTACATATGCCTAGTATTATTGAAACTCTATTTTCATAAATACTTAACAACACTAAAACTTTATTTTTTCTTGTCACAAAAATTCATGTCACAAGTTTAGTGCCTACCCCACACTTAACATTGAAACTACTTTACTTAAAAATCATTTCGATCAATATGAGACCAATGCCGATCCATATTCTTATCCACCGTTAATTTTACTATTTATTTAAAATTTCAATGTTTATCTTAATATTATGCGTCTTCCTTCTCAAAAATAATCTCTTAAGAGTAGAAGAGGGGAGGTAGAATGAAGTAAATAATTTACCTCCTATCTAATTTGTAACACAGAATTTTGTTTTTACTCATTATCGCCAACTCTTTGTTATGAAGTAATACATCTAAGAAATCGTTGGGAGTGGTGGCAGAAAATTAGTAAATTAAACAATTACAGTAAAAGGAGTCAAATAGGAAATCAGTATAATTATGAGAATTTGTGACAAACCAATTTATTAACAGGGCGATCATATTAAAGGTAATGCATAAAAACTACATGACTAGAAACAAACTAGAAGAAAGAAGGTCTTCGTGTTTTCTAATCCGAATGAGATCACACTCTTCGCATGACTTGCATAGGAAAATGCTTCCCTTTTTAGACTCCTACCATTCCCAAGCATCATCTTCTTTCTGTTGTCGAAGAGCGAGCGTGCAGGGTTAGTTTCGGCTTGTAGCTTGAAAGCTTCGTTAGGCATAATAATATTTATTTTTGATAAGGTGGTATTTTTCTATCTGACCTCCCAAAAGCTACCCTTCTCTGACGTAAACAAAGAGCCAAATGCGTGATTGCTCTACTTTCCTTCTAATTTACCGTCAACTCGTAATTACAAAAAGTTAAAATTAAAAAAAAGCAAATCCCTAATATAGTCAAATTATGGTAATTTGGGATCATAATTCCTTGTATGGAATTAAAGATAAATCCAAAATTCATTTTCAATACAAATCGTAATTATTGAGCACTGTTTAATTGACTTATCATAAATTTGTGTTCATTAACTATTTAAAATAAATCATGTTGATTATTTAAACGCAATGGAGTCCCAGCAAATCATCCCATACCAATCTTCTTTCTTTTCTGGTCATACATAATTCATGCATCTCCAACCCTCCACAATTGGTTTCACTCCAACTTCCCTTTTTTTATTTTGTTTTTTCAACTGATATTTCCTAGTCTTTAGGTACTTAAAACTTCCTTCTTTGTAAGACCACGAACATGTGCTTTTCCACTTGGTATCCAAAGGAACAAAGAAAATGATGGGCAAGATGTATGAAGAAGCTGGGTGCTTTGATCCCCAAATTCCTCTCACCATTCAAGAAGGCGTCGACGGTGAATTCTGCCAAGGTCTGCCGCCTCCGTTGCCGCCACTTATGGCCGTTGGAACCACCCATAGTAACCATAACAATTTCGAAGAAAATCTCAGGGTCTCAGCAGAGGAGCTTTCCATCCAACTCCAGCATCAACTAGCCTTCAATGCACATCTCATGCAGGACTCCCCAAATCATCAAACACTCTCCTATGAACACTCCAACTGGGACACTAACAACATTCAAGAAATGCAAGACAGTAGTACTGGAAGCATCCACCAAAGCTTCAATCTTTCTTCAATGCAAGAACCGCCCTACACTCCTACACCAGACCTTATCAATCTCTTGCACTTGCCAAGATGTTCAGCTTCTTCTTTGCTTCCAAATTCGTCCAGACATTCCTTGGGTTTGATGGGTGATCACCTTGCGGTTGCGGACTCTAGCTCTTCATCGTCTGTTCTCTACGACCATCTTCTCCATTTGAACCTTCCACCACAACCAGCTCCTTCATTTAGGGAGTTGTTTCAGTCCCTACAACCAAATGGCTACACCTTGACACAGTCGCAGGGCGATTCCTTTTTCGGTGGCGGGGAAGAGCTGATCAGAGATGTAAGTGGACCAGGAAGTCTTTATCATGATGCTGATGGTTCTCAACAATTTGACGATGGAGTCCTGGAGTTCTCTAGGGAAGAAGCTTTTGCAGGTAAAGGTAGAAAAGGTGGAAAAGGAATCCAGCATTTTGTTACCGAGCATCAGCGAAGAAAACACATGAATGATAAGTATGCGGTCTTGAGGAATTTGGTTCCTAATCCTACCAAGGTACCTCTTTTAAGTACTTTCTCAGTTACTTGCATATTTCAAATGCGATTTGATAGGGGTATCTAAGTTCTTTTTGTTTGTTCATCATTGCCTTCTCCGTTTCATATTTGTTTCCGAAAGAGTGATAGAGCATCTGTGGTGAGAGATGCGATTGAATATATAAAAGAGCTACTCAGAACTGTTAGTGAGCTGAAATTACTGGTTGAGAAAAAGAGGTACAGCAGAGAAAGGACCAAGAGGCACAAGACTGAAGAGGATGCTACAGGGGACGTTGATAGCTCTGTAATTACTTGCATGAACCCTCTTGGAGATTCACAGCAATCCTTCAATGGATCATTGAGGAGTTCATGGCTTCAGAGGAAGTCTAAGGATACTGAGGTAGATGTCAGAATTGTTGAAGATGAAGTCACCATCAAAGTAGTTCAACGAAAGAAGATCAATTGCTTGCTGTTCGTGTCCAAGGTCCTTGATGAGCTCCGGTTGGATCTCCACCATGTTGCAGGTGGCCACATCGGTGATCACTACAGCTTCTTGTTCAATACCAAGGTTGGTAATTCGTTGCCTTTCTTTATCTATATATTCAGTCCGTGGTTATAGTTTGCCTGAAGTAGAAGATGTAACAATGGCCTTGATGGAACATACATACTTTTTTTTTTTTGTGGCAGATATATGAGGGATCTAGTCTTTATGCTAGTGCCATAGCCAACAAGCTAATTGAGGTTGTGGACAGACAATATGCATCTGCTCCACCTACAAGCTGTTATTAGCAAGAATTTCTCCAGCCAATGTCGTCCTATAATCAAGTATTGCAGTATCTTTTCAATTTAGCCTAATTATAAGACTGGCTATATGAAGCTATATTTTTGGAGTTCTTTCTTCTCTTTTTCATCGGGCTAAATTGGACTCAACATATATGCAACATGGTATACGCATGAATAGTAAAATGTTCTTATACGCCATGAATACTCTCAAACTTTTTCTTATAAATACATATAAATCTAACAAGATTATACTATTAAATAAATTGCTCTTTTTAACTTGAATCCTTATTTTTTTATCATGATATTTATTTTATACATTCTTTTTAAATCCACACATTTAAACTTCTACTATTCATAAATAGTTGTTTGCTTATCAAAAAGATTAACTCATTGTAACGAATTTCGTGCTGTACTGGCCAGAAAACAATACAAAGTAAGATGTTTTGGTTTCGAGTTTAAATACTAGTCTATATCGGCTTATTTTACTTGATACCAATCATATACTGACGAGTACCGAAAATTTTTAAAACATAAGAGACATTTTTGCAAAAAATGAAGATTTTAAAAAATTCCCCTCCCCCAACCAACGACTTTGCTACCTTCTTCTTCCTCTTTTTTCTCTCACACACTCTCTCTCTCTCTCTCTCCTCGATCATCATCTCTTTTTATTATTAACAATATAATATTTAAATTCATATAGTAAATAATAGTTATATTTTTTCTACAAGAATAATTAAAAATATGTTAAAATGAAAATTAAGAAGCCTCAAAATTCTGTATTTCTTTTTAAAATTGTTAATATAAATATAAAAATATTTTATTATTAATTACGATTACATATGAAGATAAACAATATTTTCATTATTGAAAATTAAATATTAAGAAAGAAATTATATTTTATTATTGATAATAATTATTCTTTTTATTTGATATTTTGGTGTAATTATTATATATTATATGATAAAATTGTACTATTTTAAATATTTGGTATTGTTCTTAATTTTATATTTCCATGATAATAAAACAATCTTTTTATATTAATGTGGTCATTATTTATATGTGGAATATGTGAAAAAAATATTAAGAAAAATAAATAAATTTTTGTTATTTTAAATTTCTATTATTATAATTTTTGAGATAAAGTTGGTTTAAAATTATTCAGTACAATATTAAAGGATTATTTTGCAATTTTTTAAAAAAAATTTAGGGACTATTTTACAAATTTAAAAAATTGCCTGAAATGGTACCCAGCATTAATCAGTAACGGTACAGTATTGTAGCAGAATCCAATCTAGTACCAAATTCGATAAGGTATTCGTAAGATTGGATTGACCTGTATTTACCTTCATGAATGATGTCCTATTAGGTACCTTTAAGAAACTAGCTTTATATGTTATATTTAGACCCAGCCCTGGGCACGGGTAAGCAAAGTACCTGCCCAGGGCCCAGCTTTATGAAGAATAAAATAAACAATAAAAAGGTCCCATTTTATTTCATTTTGTTTTTTATAAAGATTTTGATTTTCATAAAGAACTATAAAAGGGCCCTATTTTAGCTCTTTTATTCTTTATAAGAATTCACTCATGATTATCATAAAGAAAAAAGATAAAATAGGATCCTTTTTTATTTGCTCAGAGCCTATAAAATGTCAGGACCGACCCTGACTATATTAACAACTTATCTTTCTCGATTTTGATCCCTAACAAGTAGGACCTAAGAATAATAATTTGACTATAGCAGTTTATATAACTTCTTTATATTCCTTCGTTTAGTTTTATATTATTAGAAATCTATGCAGTTTGATTAATTGAATAGGGAACTTCAAACACATTATATTGGTGATCAAGTTAAAATATTATGTATTTATTTAGTGAGAAATAGACAAATAATTAATATAAAAACGTTTTGAGTCATAGTATTGTACTAATTGCCAATTTTATAAGGTTACAGTAAAATATTAATAAAATATTTTTATTAACTATTAAATTGCTTGTTTCTCTAAAATTATATTCAAATCATAGGGAACATTTTCAAAATAGATAGTAAGAGTTAACCTAAATATGGTTCATGATGAATTAATTATATATCTAACATTATTCGATTCATGTGATCTCAAATATATAACAATTTGATAAAAAATTATCACTTATAAGCTAAATCCTAAAATTATAGCACAAAAAAACTTATTTTATGGACAAAGTTCTTTTACCATCAATTTTCATATGACATTAAGTTGGGTGACTTTTTTTTTGATACATCAGAAATGAAACTGGTTCTGCCGGATTCTGGCAGAACTGAACGTTGCCGTTTGAATCTATGGAGTTGGTTGCTTTCTGTGGTAACTTCGACGTGAATATCCCTGCAAAACAAAGAAGGCTCGTCGGGGGTTGTGT
>JAOSBK010000204.1:8182705-8193421 GCA_027568895.1 Erythroxylum shatona
TTTTTCTACAGTCTGAAAGGCGAAGTCAGAGACTACTAAACCTTGGGTAGAAATTAATAGAGAGCAAGCAAACAATTACTGGGCATATGAATCCAAGTTAAGAAAGTCAAACTGCATCTTTAAAAGGATCTGAACAATTTTGTGATATTTATGTACTAAACAAGAAACCGAAATTGCATCTTCAATGTACATTCCTTATATCCATCAATTTTGTGATATTTTTACACTGAACAATGGTTGAGAGGTTGGATATCTATTTATTGTAAGGATCTTGTTGGCATTTACGTGTTATTGTATCAATGAATGTAATGATTGCCAATTTCAATGTGAATTGCTTTTCTTTTAGGGGTTTTTTTTTTGGTTGAAGTTCATGAATGCTAGATGATGAAACTACATTTGTTTATGTATCCCACAAAAAAGGATCGCTAAGCTCAATTGCATTTAACATGTACATTGTTAACACAAAGAGTAACTAAGTGAACAATTAACCCCATAATTTTACAACATATAATTCTTTATGTCACAATCGTAATATGGTTATAGATGTTGAAGAATAAAACATTTGCACTTTCCAATATCAGGTCAGCTCAATTACCTTTAGTCACTGTTTTAGTACATAAAACCATTTCCAGGTAAGGTTTAAACATAAAATTATTGCCTAAATTGCCTCTATTATTTAGACTAACAAACATAAGCAAAACTACTAAACACAAGCTTAAACAAGCTACAAATTTTCAACATTTTGCTAAATGTGTTTCATTATTCTCCTCATGGCATCTAGCTCATTCTTCAACCTCAAATTTTCTATAATCATTTTTGCTTGCAAAACATCTATTTCATTCTCTCTTAACTCTGCCACTTTAGCCTTCAATAGATTACTTTGATGGTATAACATCTTCTCTCTATTTTTCAGCTCTAAAATAATCTATCTTGCTCTTAGAGAAAATCTTTGATCATGTCATTCATAAAATCCACAAACATTTTCACTCTACCATAAAAAAACAATTCGTTAATGAAAAATATGAACATATTTATATAAAACAACATAAAAATGTACCAAAATTATCAAAAAAAGTAGATAGCCATAAAGCCTTCTTTTTAGATTTTCATTAGTCCATAAAGTCCATCTAGGCGCTTTCAAGTTATAGTAACAATGTTTAGCCTCTCCGTCATAGTCTTATTTAATTGGGTAAGTTGAAGAAATCAACTTGTATGACCTTGAATCAAGCTTAGAACACATTCCTCTACTGGCAGAGATGAAAATAAGGTTAAATTTCCACTAAACACAAAATTACAACTAAGAAAACAATAAACTGAATCAACCTCATTACCTTGAAGGACTACTAATTGAGCTCATTCTCAAGTATTTCCAGCTGATGTCTTCAAAAATGTAGTTCAATCCTCTAATTTACCTTTTCATCTGATAGGTAAATTACAATGCTGTAATGTTGGTTATGCACCCACTAATAGCTAAATGATATCTACATAACTGAATTTGTATGCTGCTAAGAATCTGCATCTCTTCCATGAATGTGATACTTTTTCTTAAACCCAGCAAATAGAGATTAAAAAAACATTGATAAACAGTAAGGAAGCTAGACTAAGTGATATAAATCATATCCTATATACAATGTGAAGTTGATGGGGGAAGAGAAGACTTGATCATATCCTACTTATAATGTATAACAGAATTATACATGAAAACAATTCTATTCTTCACGCTATTTAACCCTATAATCAAACCCATTTAAAGAAGATAAAGTAATTTAACTAAATTACATTGTTAACAAAACTTTCCATAAAAAGGGGAAAAGGGGAAAGGAATAAAGCAAAGATTCAAACACCATAAATTATATACAAAAATTAGAAGGAAGCATAGGTTATTAACTACTTGGGGCTTCAATCAAGGCACATCTATGCTTCGAATCTCTAAAAACCCAACCACCTATTCACCTCTAACTTTAAAAGAGAAAGCTCACAACATGTAGAAGCTCACACTACTGGAAGGAGGATCCTTAATTATTCTTGAAGTGATGATGCAGGTAGGGATTGGAGTGATCGCACAACCAAGAGAAATAGGGTGAAAATTTGGGGGATTAAATGTTGATTTAGGGTTGAAGAGTAAAATTTATATGAAATTAATTTTTTTGTTTTATGAAAATCCACATAGTCTGGCCTGTACTTGTGTTTTTAACGTGGCATTTAAAGATTGACTAACTTGCATAGTAATAATGCGTGTATGACATGCCTTAATTTTCATCCAAAAAAGCCTTAAATTGAGTGGACTTATGAAAGTTTAGACCTTCATTGAGCAAGTTAATAGTTTAAGTCCTAAACTAATCAAACTAAAAAATGTTAGGCCCTAGTTTGGGCTTTTAACAAAGAATAAGATAACTAAGTGTATCTTTTACCACTGAGCATTAAACATTTGCAAATTCGTAAATTTTAAAAAAATGATAAATGATGCAATTGCGCTTTTAAGTACTTCATTTTGATATGTTTTTGTTAGAAAATTCACACCTCAAATCTTTCCTTAACATCTAAAATGCATTTTTAAAGATATGTAGCCTCAAATCAAAAAAGCGAAAATGAAAAGTGAGAAGACTCCAAAATGCATTTTTAAAGATATGTAGCCTTTTGATTCCCCTTCATACTCAGTTGATAAGGTGAAGAGGCATGAAAGGCAATCTTTTTTTTTTTTAATATTGAAGATCAAAATAATAGATCCAATATGCTAATAACCATTTCGTAGAATATAGCGGTGTGAATAAATTTAAAGAAGTAAATCCAAAAATTTGTTGATATCTTTCTTATTGTTCCAAACTTCTAATATTAGTATAGCTACTATATCTTAGCTTCATCTTATATGCGTTAGTACATATCAATATAACTTTTTTATTGTCTTTTGAAAATGCTTTGGGAGTCTTTGATAATAAAACTGTTGGATATTTTTGATATTTCTCATAAAGTTGGACAACATTTAATTGCATTTTTTAGTTTTTCAATAACTTATCAGTTAAGTTAAGTAATTTGGTTTGAATAAAGATAATAAAGGGGACAATAAATGATCTAGGTTAATGGGTCAAAGCTTAGGAGGAAAATAGATCCCAATTAGTATGGAACGGACCTTTATCGGGCTTGTGATAAGGAAGCCGTATATGGATGCTATAAAAAGAGGTTAAGGTCACCTATAGTTTCTCATGTCATTCGTAAGCATCAAGATTCTCTGACCTGTTAAAAGAGTTTATGTTTTGAGATAACTACAGAAAGATTTGACTGCGTGTCGATGAGTAGTTCTTGTGAAGGCAGCGATGGATTCATGCTTGTTTTAGCCTAGGAAAGCTCGTTTGAAGTTATATAACTGAAATAAGGTATTTTCTACATTTCTTTGTTTATTTCCCTTTCATGTTCAATATGGGATACGTAACTAAGGTCTCGTTATGTTTTACATGTGGTATCAGAATAGTGACATGATCAGATGGTTAAAAATGAAGATATTTCGATTTTTTTCATAAGGTTTCTCAGAGAATAAAGTTTGGTTTCTCAATTTTTCTTGCTTATTATTGCATGAAATTGGTATAAATGTGTTTAACCTTATTAAACTAGGTGAAAACAAGCATAAGAGTGCAAAAAATGGCTCTAAAACTCTTCAGAAATTGCCTAGATGATTAGGAACAATAGAGACCATCAGGCTCGTGTGCTACATGCACCCAATGGTGTACAGTACTGGTTGAAGGGTGGTTACTGACATGCGTGTGGACAACATCACACCACGTGTTGGAGCATGCAACACACGCCTCAGACGATTGAGCAAGTCGGTGTGTGCCACAAGCGCTAATCCATTGTAGATGCGTAGGTGACTGTCGGGTGCGTGTATCACATACGCCTGGCTCACCCTCGGTATGTTTGCGATGGACGCGTGCGCTATATACACGCCCACACCCACTCGCGATTGACTCGATGGACTGACCTCAACCTACTACAAGATTAAAAAAAAACTCAAAAATTTTAGATTTCTCGTAAGGGTGCCCCGAGGTGGTTTGGGTAAGTTTTCAGGTCCAAAAAATTCATAAAGTAAGTTTTCTAATTTTTCTGGATTTATTACCTTAGTAATAAATTAAAGCTTAACTCCAAAAAAGAAATTAAGGCATTTTGAAGCAAATTTCGAGTGAATTTTCATACTTCAAACATCACATGAGGGAGAAATTTCAAGTTTTCGTGTCTCGAGTCTCATATTCAGTATTTAGGATCTCATGATAGTCACTCAAAAAAGGAATAAAGTCATTCTAAAGCCATTGTTAAGAGAATTTTCATTTAATGAAGTAGTCATAAAGGAGATACATGAGGTTCTCATGTCTAGGGTGGTCGGTTCAGTGTTCAGTGATGCATAATAGTCTCTCTAATGAGATTTTTCACTATGAAAGTCTCAAATAAAGTTTTCAAAGAATGTATTCAGCACAAATGTGTGACAATGAGACTATGCATTCAGGTTTTAATTTTATTGATGTTACATTGTCATATACCATGTTCCCATAAAGAATGTGAGGATATCATAAAGATGTATCCCTTGTGTTTCTAGACTTTTTAGGTGTTGATGAGATTGTAGTCACCACAGTGGCCTTTCGATTCAGTATTTTGAATTGTCATGCTTGCACATTAGGGGACGTCTCTGGTCTCTTGTTCAGTTATTCTACCCATAGGTGTTGGCCTTACATAGGATTTAGAGATGTGTATAAAGGCATCAGATGGAGGAAAGTCATTACTTAAATGATCTATTCACCCATAGGTGGTAGTGTCATGAGAGTTGATCGTTTGAACTCTGATCGCTTTTATGTGGAGGTCTAGTTCCATGTATTATGTATTCATCCCATAAATGTTTTATAATATGTGTGACTAGATTTTCTATATAGATACTGTTTAATGACTTTGAGTATCGCTATTATCCTGCATTTGTACTGATCTTTGCATTGTTATTTTATCGCCACCTTTTCGGTCAACAATAACAACTGAACTGTTGAAATCCTAATCAGTTTTAATATGAAGAAGTGGATAAAGGATGAATTGAATGTTATAGAGATAACAGAAGTTGATATGGCCATATATACGAATAGGCCATCTCCACCTATATCCATGAGCTCCAGAGCTCATAAAGTAGCTTATGAAATCTAGAATCGGTCTAACAAATTATATTTATTGATTATTAAAAGATCCATACTTGACCATCTACTTAATGGACTTCCAAATATAGACATAACGAAGGAATTTCTAGATAACGTCTCCCAAAATTACATGGTCTCATATAATGTTGAGATAAGTACCTCGATAAAAGAATTATTCTCCATAAGATATACAACAAAAAAGGGAGTACATATTAAGAATGATCCATCTCTACAGTAAACTGAAGATGCTAAATATTCCTCTTCTTCATATCTTCATAGTTCATTAGACTCTAAACGCACTCCCTCCAGAGTTTAGTAATCTGGTGATGACATATTACCTATTGGATGAGGAATGGGACTTCAATGCTTTGATTGCCTAGTGTGTTGTTGAGGAGGAGAAAACTCAAGCTTGTTACTTCGATAGCCCTAAAACAAGCCCACTAAGATTAAAAGTAGAAAGTCAAAATCTTCTCCACATATTAATGCTAATCAATCCAGTATCGGTAAAGGTCTTGTGGACATAAAGAAGCCAGTAGTATGAGGCCTAAAAGGAAAGACTAAGACCATCAGGTAACTACTTGGCTTATCAATTCATGCATCCAATTATGCTAAAACCATATCCAGCTTTTAGTGGCTATAAAGTAGAACATCTAATCATGGTGCTTCCACAATACTGGATAGAGCCAAATAAAGTGAAGGAGAAATATTGGTTGATAGCAATGAATAAGCAGATGTAATATCTATAGGGGATGTATGTTCTGAACCTTGCTACAAGGTTCATTTTAGTTTTTACACTACATATTTTATATGTGATCTTTGTATCAATTTTGAACAAAGAAAGTTAACACTTTGCAATTAATGCTTCTATTGTACAGTTGTTGTTTAATGCAAACCATAATGGTATAAATTTCTTATCATAAAGTTTGTATAGAATGTGTCTTACCCCGAATTAGATATATGCTTCTTCGTATCTTGCCAAACAAGTTTAGAAAGATGACCTTAATAAAGAAGAAGTCATACATGTTGTGGAATAAAGGTGAAGCCATAGTTCTAGAGCTAGGATTGAGAGATTGATTAAGGAAAGCATTCTCTCAATTCTAGATTATGATGATCTGAAAACATGCACTGACTATTGTAGGGGTAAGTTGACCGAAATAAGGATAAAGAGGTCAATTTTTGTTTCTGGCTTGGCAGGTTTAATACATGTGGATATCGATAGACCTTATATAATTGCATTGTGTAACTCTAAATGTATTCTGACATTTATTGATGGTTATTCCATTACAGTTTATGTGTTCTTTCTTAAAAATTGAAGGTTGAGAACTGATTGAAAAATTCATCAAGATAGTCAAATATCACCATAGAGGAGAGTATCATCGTAAACATGGTGTTTTAGGACATGAAATGTTTCGTTTGTCAGATATATAGAATCAATTATAATAGTGACTTAATTCATTATGCCAGATAGTCCTAAGAAAAGTGGTGCGTTGCAGAAAGGCATAACCAAACCCTAAGGGACATAAAGAAATCAATGCAGAATATGACTAATCTACCTGGTTATCTAGAAATGTGAAAATCTAGCCCTACACACATTCGTATATGGGGCTATCCTGCTAATATGGTATAATGCTTATAAAGCTATTTTGTAAGCTCATTCTGTTTATTACTATTTAGTCAGATATTTCAATCACTTTAAGGCTACAGATTCTACTGTAGAGAAGGAGGGATCAAAATATTGGAATCATAAAATATCTAAGTTTCCGGAATACAATGTCTATGATGATGGTGGGCCCTTTAACCTTTCAAATGATGGTAGGACGGATACTATAGTTATTATGTACCTGTCACTCATACAGTTAGATCGGACGTATCTAGGTCTTAGTACTGTGCCTGTATAAGAACAGGAACCTATACATCCTATCTGATTATATAGTCTATTTGATGAGCAAAACTATGATATTAGATAAGTTGTAGATCCAACTACTTAAACAGAAGATATTTCTAGACTCAACGAGGATTTGTGGTGTGATGCAATGAATGATGAGATGCAATCTATTAAGCATATTAAGGCCTATGAGCTAGTTGATTTGTCACAAAATTGCAAGCCCATCAGATGTAAATGAGTTTGAAAGACAAAAGGGACTCAGAATAAAGTTCAGCAGTTTAGGGCTAGCTCAATTTCCAGAGGTTTGCTTAAATAGAAAGGTTTGACTTTAATGTTACCTTCTTTACCGTATCCTCATAGGATACATTTTGAGTGATTATGACAATTGTAGGTATAATGATATAGGGTTACATCAAATGGTTATCAAAACCATTTTCCCAATAAAGACCTTTATAAAGATGTTTATATGGTACGACCTGAAGGATTTCAAGATCAGGATGGAGCAAACATAGTTTACATGTTAAGCAAATCAATATATGGTTTATAACAAACCTTTTGAAAGTGGTACCTTATATTTGATGAAGTTTTGACCTCTTTCAACTTCATGGAAATTAAAGTTAAAAGATGCTTGTATTACAATGTTACGAGGAGTAAAGTTATCTTCCTATTATTGTATATGGATAATATACTGCTCACATTGAATAGCTTGACCATATTGCATTAGGTTAAGCAACTTTTTGGCTAAGAATTTTGACATAAAAGACCTTGATGAATCATCTTTTATCCTAGGTATGTAGGTTTACTGAGATAGATCTCAACACTCATTAGACTTCTCATAAAGTGCATATATTGAGTATGTGCTACAAAGATTTAATAAGATTAACTATAAACCTGTTGTAGCACCAATCTCTCATGGTGAGAGATTATTTTGGGCACAGTGGTCTAAAGAATGAAGAAAAAAGAGAGGTTATGAGTAATGTTCTGTATTTTAGTGTAGTTGGTAGCCTAATGTATGCTCAGGTTAGTACTAGATGGGACATTTCATTTACCATTAGACTGTTTGGGCAATATCTAGCTAATCTAGGTGTAGACCTCTAAAATGCAGTGAAACGAGTGTTAAGATACTTAAAGAGAATCAAGGATTATATGTTGACATACAAAAAAGTCAACAGTCTAAACCTCGCAAGGAATTCAAATTTAAATTTTGGTTATATGTTTGGATGATTGAAAGTCCACTTAAGGTTGCATTTTTATGTTTGTAAATGGTACAATGTCATAGAAGAGTGTCAAGTAGACAAGGGTGAGTTCCTCGACCATACTTGCAGAGTGCATGCTATTAGGCTGCTTCATAGACAATTTGGCTCAAAAACATGATTTCTAAGTTATATGTGGTTGATTCAGTGGTTACACCCATTCAATTGTACTATGATAATCTTACTGTTATGTTGTTTAATAACAACAAAGAATATCATAGGTCTTAGCATTTGGAGGTCAAATATTTGACCATAAAGATATTAATACGAAAAGTTGACATTAAGATTTGGAGCATTTAAGGATTAAGGAAATTTTAACTAATCTTTTATCTAAAGGACTTCGCTTGCTTATGGTTAAGAGACAAGGATATAGTATCAGTGTTTTGAAGTCCTTAGATACTATTAGTTAGGGGATCGTTATGTTTGCTCCATATATATTTGTACATATATACATTTTGTTGTATTATGACAGTTGTTGGATCGGAAAAAGAAAGCATGCCATATTTAGAAAAACGATAGATTTTAAAAATTTTTAGAAATCTAAATTGCAGCAGAAGCAATATATCTAATTCATCATGCCAGTATATACATAATATGATATAAGGATAATAATAAACATAAACAAGATAGAGATTAAATTACTGAGTCCTTCGCTACAACTTAAACTCCTTGCTGCGCTATCCTATCCTCGACAATATATCCTCTCCTAAGTGATGTATCCTCTTCTTCTTATTATTATTTCTTCATCTCGATATTGTATCATCAACCAATCTAATCTACCACTTGTTCTTCTTAGACAACTTGGTTAACAAGATCCTTTGGTGGGAAAGGAGAAGAAAACTTTGGAGGAGAATTTTCTTAGAAGAAAGAAGACCAAGAATGAGACACTCTTATGTAATTTTCATTTTTTTCATGCAAGACAGGAGAGAGAGTGATAAAAATGTTCCCCTTCTTACTCCCTCACACTTTCGGTTAAAAATAAAGGAAAGAAGAGTTTTCCAATAAATGTATCATTCTTCGTAGCGAAGGAATGTGTTTACGTTGTAGCAAAAATTGAAAATGAAGTTCGCTGCGACGAAACCTTCGAACGAACACGACTTAGACCATTTTTGGCAAAATAACCCACTGTACAACCCGATCCATCAACCTGATTCACGAAACTTACCTATTTTAGGTTAAGTGGGAGTAATAAAATTAGGTTGCTGACACTAAAAATATCAACACTCTTCTCTCATCTCGACACCTTCATTTCTCTCACAATTTGTTGTCCATTTTTCCACCGTTGATTGCTAGTATGGGTATCTCCAGTGGGTTCTCGGTGCTGAAGTCTCTTGGAACTATGCTTGGCTAGACTTTCCGATTCTTTTGAAGATGTAGCAATGATTTGAGTTTAATAGGCTTAAAAAGGGACTAGCTTAATCTATGTTTAGCTGTAATTTACAACTTCCTAGGTTTAGGATTTGTGATTTGTAGTTAAACATTCTTGATTAGAGTTCAATCAAGTGTTGGATATTCATTATGTTGTGGGATTTGTTAATGTAAAACTTGGAGCTTTAATATATGAAGTCTCATATATGTCAATTTGTGATCTTATTGAATCTCTTTTATCTTGTATAGTTGTGTTTGATATTGAGTTGATTTGAGGTCCCAAAATACTTGTTGCATTGACTTAACCACCACACACTAAGGGCATTTAACAAGGTCTTAAGAAATGGATTTCATTGATTATGTAACATCTCATCACCGATGGGAAGGGTATTTTAGTAAATTGGGACGGGTTAGGAATAATTCATTGTTGCACATGCACATGGTATACATGCATTCATGACATTTTCCGGCATAAGTGTCTAAATGTGATTTTTTGTGAAATTTATGTGATAATTGTGTTTGAAAAATAAAATTGAAGTGCTTTAGGTGTGTTTTATATTTTTAGGAATTTATGGGAATTTTTCTGGAAATTTTCGGAGTATTTGCCCGGACCGGGAAAATTTCAACTGGCTGACTGAGTGAATTTTCGGTGCCGAGAAGTACTGCCTAATGGCATGAGGATTGTTGCATAGATGAATTTGGGATTAATTAGAGCCATTGATTTGATTAATTGGAGCCATTGGATTGGAGATTGGAGAAAGGATTTATTATAAATTGATTTTTTTGTCTTTTCTCCATTAAAAAGCAAGCCAAGTGTCCCTTTTATTTATTAGCTTTGTCTTATATTAGCCATCATCTACGACTTTTTCCTTGGCTTTTTAAACAAATGAATCATTTGGAAGCTCCTCCTTCATCCGTAGCTTTGTTTCTCCTTCCTTGGTGTGCTCTCCTTCTTCCTTCGTTGGTGATTGTCTTTTCTTCATACAAGAAGCTTTCTTGTCTACTTGGTTGCTCCTTCTTCCTTCACTTACTAGCTCAAGCCTTGAGTTGA
>JAOSBK010000204.1:8231098-8246013 GCA_027568895.1 Erythroxylum shatona
CAACGCGATCGTGATGCTTTGTTCTTTGTTTTCGGATGTCGGCTTTGTTTGCTTTGATTTCGCTCTGTTTCGTATCCATTCATTTGATTTCGTTCGATTATTTTACTTTGTCTTCGATTTGAGTTCGCTTATTTGGCTTAGTTTCTTCCGTTATTCGATTTCGCGTCAAATCTTCGCTTCGCGTTCGATACTTTTGTTTCTATTCGCTTCCGCATTTGGTTATTCGTTTCGTCATTCGCTGTATTTCGTTTTCCGTTTTGTTATTCCGTATTTGCCGCGTTTGTTGATTTTCGTATAAGTAGTTGGATTTCGGAAACGGGATCCAACATAATAGATGATAACAAAGTTTCCCTTAACCAAGAAAAGGGATTTAACTACTTATAACAAAAGTGAAAATCAACAAAGAAATAGCTAAATGTAAAGTCTCCATCCCTGGTCTTTCCTAGAAAATCCAAAAATTCCTAAAGAAAATACTGTAGAAAATGAAAAACCTAACTATGGTTGACAAGAAAACAGAAGAATACTGCAAAAGAAAAACGTAAAAACTATCCTAATGATGGCTTATGAAAACCAGAAGAAAAATGCAGAAAATATCAAAACTACTCCTAAACTCCACTATCGTGAATAGTAACCTAAAATCCTCTTTTATCCCTTCAAATCTTTTCAATTTTTCTTTGATTTTTAGCAGATAACACCTCCTGCGTATTTAGTTTGCAAATCCCCATCAGTAAGGTAGCAATATGATCTTCAAGATTATGAAAATCTCAGGGGAATCAAATCTAAATTTGAAAATAGATTTTACAGATAGTTTCTATCCTTGCATGTGCCCACGCTTAGTCATCGATTTTTCTTCCAGTCTAAAATTTCATATTGTTCTTGCTTTTTTGGCATGTTTTTGATTCAATTTCATCTCTCAAGTGTTAAAAATCATCTGAGAATAATTAAGAGATAATTCTATTAATTTTGAATAATAATTTCAACACATTAAAGAGAATTAAATACAAAATAAGCACAAAATGACAACTTAATGCCAACGAAAAATTCATCGGTAAATTTTAGTTATAAATGTCATCGTTTTCTTTTGGTTAAGTGTTTCATTTTCATTTAACCTAAATCTACTGCAACGCCCTCCCCCCTCAAGTCATTTTTGTTTAACCTAAATCTACTGCAGCTTCATCCCCCTAACCCCCTCCTTATTTTTTCTTTCTTTCTTCTGTCATCATCGTCTGACCGCAGCTCTTGTCATCCCATCGCATGCCATTGTCGTCCTGCCATGCATCCTCAGCGTGCCGCCACCTTCGGGTAGCCACCATCATCATCTCTGTCACAACCGAAGGCCACCGCATGTCGTGTCACCACACCTCGTCATCGCTCATCCTTGTCATCGTCGTCGCATCTGCTTCAGGTATTGTGTAATCATCTCTCGTGCACCACACCTCGTCATCGCGTATCCTTGTCATCGTCATCACATCTGCTTCAGATATTATATAATCATCTCTCGTGCACCACTCCTCATCACCGTCGTGATCCTGTAAAAATATAGGTTGATTACGACGTTGTTAATTTTGTTCTGTCAATGTTGAGTTGGTTTCTGTAAATGTTGATAGTGAAATTGTTAAACTTCTTTGTTAGACACCTTTCAATCTTCATTTCAAATGAAGTCCATTTTTAAATATGGAGTTGGTTATGTTTTTGAAATGTGAAGTCCATTTCGAATGAAGTTTGTTAGATAACTTTCGAACTTCTTTGTTAGAGATTTTAAAATGTGGAGTTGGTTATGTTTTAATTAATGCTAAAATTAAATTATTCACATTTTTCTTTAGAATTTGTTGATCATATTGAATTGCATTGCTTGCTATTTTGCTAAATAAACATACGATTCTTTTGATGGGAAAGTGAACATCATTATGGAGCTAGGATGAAATAAATTGTTTCAACACATCATCTTTGTGTGGTCTAGATTTTCTTTTGGATTAATGTGGAGTACAGTCTTTATTACCGTGTGACTAGCCATCTAGACAAAGTAATACAAATTATTACATGAACATAACTAGAACTAGCCTTAGATTAGATTGTTTACACCAAGTCCTTGTTCTAGATGAAATAAATATTTTACGGAAACTATGAGTGTTAAATGTTGTCATGCAGTGGCACGTGCTTCCACTCATATTAGAAGACAAGTATTCAAATCTTGAGTTGGCTTGGTTGAACATTGTGTTTTAACCAAGCCTTAAAAATGAAATAGACAAGCACCAGTTAGGAGAATTGTAAATTTGAACCACAAAATAAATTGAATTTGATAAAAGATATGTAATTTGGCTTGGTTTTAAATTAAATTGAAACTTATATATATATATAATAAAATTGTGTTTAATTTTTAATGTTAATAACTCAATATTTATTCGTTTATTATTGATAATAATTAAATATTAGATATAATTAATTAAAAGTTATTATATAATATTTACTAATAAGTATTAGAAATTTTATTATATTTTATGAAGATAAATATTTAAATAAGTTAAATTTTTATTTATAAATGAATGTTTATTTGATAATATATTTTAATATTTAACCATAAGTTTTATCAAAAATTAATATTAAATATTAAATTATATATTTTAGTCGATAATAAATTAAATTATGATAAAAAGAAAAAGCAAAATTTATAATTTTCATAATTTATGAAAATTAGGAGAAATAAGGAAATAGGTGTTTTTATTCAATTTAAAAATTAAAACAAATTGAGAACAAGCAATGTTTTATCTTGCATGCTTTTGAAGATGAAACAGATTTTTATGTCGGTTGTAGTCCTTTACAAATAGTGATGCATTCCCACCAGTTAACTAATACAAAATATTTTTTTCACAAGCCCTATTTTGTGTTGAAAAACATCGCTCATCCTTCTTCTTTGTACTCTGTTGTTGTCCATCTATTCAAGTAAGTCGTCCAACTAATATCTACCATATGTATTGCTTTAATAATACATTAATTAGATGTGTTTGAGTTTTGTGTGAATGCCAAGGAGGTCTTGATTTTGTGTTGTTGATTAGAATTTTCTTATAATCACTGATGAGTTTTTATGTTCTTCTTTAATAGTATAACTATTTATGTTTAGGATATGTTTGAATCATTGATGAGTAGATGTATGATTACATAAGCATTTATTTTATGAGATCTTATGGATGATTTGAGGTATAACAAACCCTTAGGATGGTATATAGGCTAGAAATCTATGATGCATCTCCCATGAGGCTTATCGATGAAAAATTCTACGAGCCTAGGAGTTACAACTAGAACTTGCTTTCTTGAATCACAGGTTTAAACAATGTCACGTACCATAGTTTCGAAATCAATTGTAGGTGATTAATTCAATTGATTGATCTTTCAACTTTGATGTGATTAATTCTAACTAAGTATTAACATAAAAAATTCATACGATTTGTAGATAAAACAGTTGTTTGCATAAAAACCCCTAAGACGGTATATAGGATGGAAACCCATGATGCAACTCCCGGGAGGTTTATCGATGAAAAATTCGATGAGCCTAGGAGTCACAACAAGAACTTGCTTTCTTGATTCACAAGTGTAAACAATGCTACATACCATAGGGGATGTTGCTTTCTTGATTCACAGTTACAAACAACGTCATGTATCAATTGTAGGTAATTAATTCAATTGATTAATACTTAGGAGATGGTGTGTAAAGTTTAGATGTTCTGTAAACTTAGGGGACATAAAGGATACTAACTATGAAATCTCTCTTTTAAATTAACAGTTTTGTAGAAATGAGTAATGTTGATAGACCTTGGATATATAAACGATTAACACCTGATGATTTCATTAATCCTGAGTTTGTTGAGAGAGTTGAAGCTTTTATTCATTATGCGTGTTCTCAACCTGCATATATGGATGACCCAAAGATTAGATGTCTATGTAAAAGATGCAATCACATCATTTCCTTCCTATTGATTAAGTGAATGGGCATTTGCAGAGAAAAGGGTTTGTCCTAAATTATTTTGAGTAGACACAACATGAGAAGTGATTGATTTGTAGCACCTTAATAGGTAATGAAGTACACTCGTCAGTGAATGTAGATAAGTTTGAAGGGGGGATTGGATTTAGAACAAATAATGTGACTGTAAATAAAAATCCTTGCATGTAAATGTTTTATGATGCAACCGATTATACTTTTAGGGAAAATATAGAAAATCTTGAAGAAGAATCAAACCTACACGGAAAATAATTTTTTGACTTACTACACTCAACTAACCAAGAATTATGACCAAATTGTGAGGCAATGACTCAATTATCTTCAATTACTTGAATATTGAACATAAAGTCTAAAGGGCATATTTCTTATCATAATTTTGATAAAATTCTTGGATGGTATAATGAATCATTGCCTCTTGATCATACAGTGGTTGATAGTTTTTACAATATAAGGAAACTTATTAGGGGTCTTGGTTTGTTTATTGAAAAGATTGATTGTTGCAAATTGGGATGTATGTTGTATTGAGGAGATGATGTAAAATTACAATAGTGCAAATTTTGTGGTCAACCTAGATTCAAGCCTAGAAAGCATTCAATGAAATGGAAATTAGTATCTTAGAAGTGGACGTATTATTTCCCACTAACTCCGAGACTTCATAGACTATATGCTTCTGATGTTACTACATTTCACATGATATGACATAATGAACATGAACAGAAAAATGGAATAATGAGTCATCCATCAAATACACTGACATGAAAATAGGTGTTGTACCTTTATGGAAAAGGAGAACAGAGAATTGAAAGTGAAGCGTTTCAGGAAGATGTTTATTAGATAAATGCATTTGTTACATATAACAAGAATGAACCTTTGAACGATCCAAATGTTGAATATGCTGAAATTTTATCTAGAGAGGATGAGGAGGGCGAGAGCTCTGAAGAGGAGCTTGAGATTGATTCCATGCGACTAAGGTTCAAACCACGATTTGAATCCAGTTACTGTTCAGGTGAAGCACCACATTCTGCACCTACAACCGAATCAGATGCTGTACCTCCAGCTACTACACTTGCAGATGAGACATTACCTTTCTATACCTACTACTACACCATCTACCATCCCTATACCAACAGAGATATCAGTGGTATCCGATGTGGATGAAGAAGGCAACCTTCAGCTTATAGCTGAGGAAGCTGATGAATGAACTTAAATCATAATTGTCAATAATTGTAAGTGAAAATACATGAAACGTCATATGTTTATAATTAAGATATAGGTTTAAATTTAAAAAATTGTATAAAATTAATTGCTTTTATATTAGGTTAATTCGGTTTGGACCGTACTCAAGAAACATGACATCCAAATTCAAAGAGATAATTGATCTTGAGGGTTATATATGAAAGAATATCTCTGAGGCGACAAAGGAATTTTACTATCAGGAGTTTGAGGTACAGAAATATTTTTAATTTTTAATTAATCTTTATACATTAATTAGATAAATATTATTACATTATAAGTACTTATTGTATGTTTTTTCTTTTATTTCAGAAAGATTATTTTTAGATTCTGAATTTGACAAGGTCATTTATGAAGTATGGGAGAGACGAGCACGTACACGTTATCGAGACTTTGTTGGTGTAATACACAAAACTAGTATTCGATCGCTTTATATTTCTGAACAAATATGGAGTCGTTGGCAGCAGTATTGAACATTACCTGAGGCAATGTCTATTTCAAAACGTAATTCTACCAACGGATATGGAGGATCGGGGGTAGAGAGTCTTCCCGTAAACACTGGAGGATCTATTACCTACCATGAGTATGTAGAGAGACTTGTAAATATTTACACTTTACATTTATATTCTTTTTTTCACTTGGTGTATTTCAATTTAATTTGATGTGTGAATTTTGGAATGAAAATGTGTTTATAGAAAATAATAATTTTATAAATGTCTGCTGCCATATGTGGTTGTGTTGTTGAATTATTTTCTTTATTCAATAAGTAGTAAATATCATAAAAATAGAGAAAATTCTGTCAAAAATTTTATAAAATTATAGTTCACTTATAACATTTTATTCTGATGCAAGAAAAGTCTATAAGTACGAAGCCTACACCCCGTCGGCTTTTTTTGCACATTCACAATAAGAAGTATGATGACGTGACATTCGTCAACACCCGATGTAAAAAACTAAACGTATGTGAAATTTATATTTTAATTTTAAGGCTTAATAATTATCACTCACTAACATAAACATTGCCTTTTGATAGGACCAAATACAAAATAGCATCAACGACAGTCTCAGCAATCTTAAGATGTTGATGAGAGTCAAATTTATCTTCATGTAGTGGGTGGTAGAGATCGTCGTGGAAGGATATTCAGCTTAGATTCATTTGCAAACACATATTATTCGCAATCCTTCACATCCAGTACAACAACATCTAGTAGGCGGTCTGCACCCAATGAAATCCATAAGCTTCGGAGTACAGTACAGATATTGACAACTCAGTTGTAACAGTCGATAGAGTACATAGCTTAGCTCCGTAATGAGGTTAATGAGTTGAAAGGAAGAAGTAGCGCCTCATCGCAGCAATAAAAGCATTCGCAGTTACTAAATGAATATCGTATTTGTAGTCATTTTGTATGAATTATAAATACTTATTATTTTACTATCAATTAAGATACTTTTACTTTATATCGTCAATCAACTTTCTATTTTAATAAATTAAATGAAGAAATAAATCAAAACAGTATCAACAGATAACTCATAACTTTATAAATTATGCAAATAGTATCAACAAATAACTCGTAACTGTATAAATTATGTATCAATCATATGATCATCAAATAAAATTAAATACAGAGAAATTTAAAAACAGTTTTAGTAAATTTACAAATGAAAAAACAAAATTTATCGGTAAAATCTATTCAATTTACCGACAGATAACTAATAACTGTCGGTAATGTTGTCATTAACTTACCGACGGAATAACCACTTTCGTCTGTAAGTTGCTGACGAACAAATCTTTTCCATCGGTAACTTTATCGACCGAAACAATAATCGTTAACCGATTGTGACACAAAATATCCGATGGTAATTTTGCCACGGACACTCTGTGATTTGTCGCAAATTATTATCTATAGCCACTTCTCCAACGCCTTGGTTCTTCGATAAATTCCGTCGCTAACTTAACTTATCAACATAATATGTAAGTTTTTCGTTCGTAATTTCTTTCGCTAATTTTTTTTTTTTTTTGTAGTGTCAGATATCGGCAAACGTGAAGATAAATCCAAAACTATGTCATGTATGAAGGAACCCATGACATGTTTGGGCAACCATCGAACAATGGAACTTAGATCAACATTTTGTCGATTTATGCTTTAAACTCGTCACTTTGTCAGAAACCATACTAAGCAGTCAAGCAAGGTTGAAGTTCTCAATCCATATCCAAAAGAGCAATATCTTCTTGTCTGGACTCCAAGATACTGTGAAACAACACTACGATTTATATCAAACTTTTGAGGATGCCCATTTCTTTCGTGTAATTAGTTCGTTCAACTTGACCTAATTCTCGTGAAGCCATAAAATGAAAATAGGTTGCTGTTCTGCCCATCTGTATTTGTTCGATGGTTGGCGTTATATGCAAAATTCTCTTCCCCATTGCTGAAAAAGCACAAGGCTTTTATCATTATCTTCCACGTTCATACATAATGCCCAGAGATCCAATTTCAACCTGACAGCACATTGTTACTACGTACGAGAGAATAAGGAGCAACTAAGATTTTAAATGCGGTCGGTTCTATTTCTAATTTTTCTGTGTAATTTTTATTTTTATTTTACTTTCAAATAAAAAATTTTTAATGTTCAATATAGTTATAATTTTATAACTGATAATAATAAAATTTAAAGATCAATTATGTTTAAATAATTAAATAATATATATTTAGCTCATACAAAATCATATTATGAAAAATAAAAATCAAAAATAAAAACCACTTTTTATAATATTCATAATTTTTAAAATCTAGAAAAACTAAAATTAAAAATTCAAACAAATAAATATTTTTACTAAATTTAAAAATAAAAAACACATCCTAAGACTATGGTTGCCAAATTTTTATCACATTTTTGCTATCATCATATTTCCAAACATTTACAAGTTTTTCTTTCTGTGTCTTAATCATATACATTGTATGTGAGAATTGATCCTATAGCTTCTGTCAACTTATGCTTATTTATTTCAATATCAAAATAACAATTTTCTATCATTTTCTAAGATATTACCATTTTTAAAGAAAATCTCTCTATTCATCTCCACTTTGTTATTCTAAAAAGTTAGTAATATGATATATATTTAAAGGTTACGTTCCAACTGAAAAATAAAGTCATATTAGGTCCTCTAATTATCGAATCTCAAAGCAGTACACAAGATATGTACACGGCAACTAGACAGGGAAAGACTCGTTGGCAACTTCAGAAGATGAAAGTCATTTTCTTGATTTGCAATTGCAAGGCTTAATTTACCTGGTCTTAGTCTTCTCATGGTTCAAATTCCAATCATCATTATAATAAATACGACTATGATTGCAAATTTGAAGAAATTGGGCCTCTTTTTGGGTATAAACACACCGACCTAGCAAGTCGCAAGATATGTTTACTGTTTCCTACTTCTAGCCCAACCATTGTTTGTTTCTCAAGACCCGAATGTTTGTCAAGCCCTAGTGCATCGTAAAACAAGTGTAACTTGGCATTTCAAGGGGAAGTTAAAAAAGAGTAGTTATTTGAAGTTTACAATTGTTTGATCCATTTTATTTGCTTCCTATTGATTCAACTCACATAAGTACTGTATGATAATACCCATTTCATGTAAAAGAATAAGGACTTTATTCAAATTATGGCAGGGGTTTAATTATATCTTCCAAAATGACAATCACCAAATTTCACAACTTAGGTAACAGTGGGGCTTAACTGTAACTTATAAATATTGAAACCAAATTGAATTGAACACTAAATAATAGAGGGCTACTTAACATCACAGTTATAGGAAGACTCCACTAGCCCTGGATGGCTGGATTTCCCCCTCTTTTTCTTGAAAAATTAAAATGTATTAAAAATAAAAAGTTTACATCTAAGATTCTTTAGTGCATTGGATTACTAGGTGGCTCTAACATCTATCGCATAAACAAGCCAACAAATACAAACTTTAACACTAAACGACAACACATACAAACTAACAACTAATAGTCTTAACACTAAACGACGACACATAGGAAGCTCGGGTTTTTACTATCTGAATTGTAGATTTCCCCCTCTTAATTGAATATGAATGAATTGAAACAAATGTATACAAGGTTAATTTTGTACAAGCTAAGTAACCCAAAAAAAAAAATCGTGTTACAAATTCGGAACTTCAAATTAAAAGTTAAGGTCTCATATATGGATATCTTAGGTCAGGTGTACAATAATCCAGTGTAGCACTCAAAGGCCTTTTCAATTAGTACCATGTATCAAGGGGATGCCTACGAGAATAAAAGATAATCAATGAAACAAGAAGTCTCAAGTCAAGGCAGGTAAAAAGAATGGAACACCAAGGTTACACCTTACATACAGGAGATTCGTAGGCCACCATTCAATTTTTATTTACAATGGACTTTTTTTTTTTCCCCCTCATTCACGGAGCGGAATTCGCCCCCTTCGTTTCGTTGACAACGACGTTTGTGGGGCAATTGTGCTTGCAGGCCGGAGGACATGCCGATATTATGAAACTAAGCTCACTTTATATCATCATCATCATATAACATAACCCTTTCGCTTTTCATCATGAAAATTTGGTTCCCCGGCCCTTTTGAAAGCTTGGCATTATCTAGCAAGATCCCTCACAAAATGGGATTCATTGCAAGATTTTGAACCAAGATATGTGTTCTTCAATGTCAACTCAACACCGGTTGCTTGACCCGCGAATCAATTACGCCGGTGAGCCCGTCGAGCTCAGCCATTGTGAATAGTTAGAATTCATAACCTATATTTGCTTTGTGACAACAGTGGCCATCGCTTTAATAATGTGTTCCAATGTTGTATCTTAATGGAATAAGAACCATTAATACTTTTTCCAATATATATAAGCATGAGTCTTTCATTGTAAACCCTATACATGAAATGTCAAAATTAACATTCGCTTACTTAAAATTTGAAAACTTGAGTTTATGAGTACCGTCTTATTATCCATCACATAGAGAAAATAAATCTCGATTTGTCAAATGTTTTCAGGCCCATGGGGCAGCCATTAGTTAAAGCGAGCTAGAAGGGGGAAAGTAGCACGCTTCGGCAAGTGACAAATAGTGGGACAAATGGGCAAAAGCACTCCCAACTCCAAACTTCCAAACTAACCCACCCAATGCCATCTACATAAACTATAGATAGTTAATTCGTACAACTTGCCAAGTTTCGTAGGGTTGAAATGAAAATGCGGTTCATTGCATGTCATGTCATGATTCCACTATTCGCCATTCAGCCGCAAATTGGAAAGGCAGAATCGGAAGAAACCGGCCATTCTCGTTGCTCCCCGCGACACCCCGACTGCACGCGTGAACGTGACACACATAGATAATGTGGTGCGTTTTGGTAAAGGTAAATTGCGGGCATCATTGCTTTTGAAATACTAGTTGCAATTATTAATGACATCAATCAAATCTTTGTAAATATAAACTTACCTTTAATTAGTTGATGATTTACACTTTGAAATATATATGACATTTAAATAATTATAATATAAGTTTAAATAAATTTAAATTTAAAATGCAAAGATTCTTAATAATTATTATATACGGTAGTAAAACAAAATTATTTATTTATAAAATAATTTATCTTTATATTTTATGCAAAGTAATTATTAAACATTAACAACTAAATATATTTTCATTTTCATTTTGAAAAACAAAAAATAAAATTGAAAATTACGACGAAACCAAGCGTGTTCAGGTATGTTCCCATTTGTTAATACTAAATCAGGGGTGGCAAATTTGTTATTTGATGGAAAATTGCGACACATAAAGGTAATTGAACGAATTCAGGAGCACTTAAATAGCCCCACCTGGTAACAGCACTAAGCCACTCAACACTGCCTCTTAACGGCCCACGCTTTTTAGTTGGAAAGCTAAACAAACAGCAATGAAACGCCTCCTTTGCCTCCTCATAACCGCCGTGCTCCTTCTCTTCCACTATCTACCAACAGCAGTTTGCCAAGCCCCGGCGCCTGCTCCCGACAACTACATCAGAAATAACGCCACCGACTACATCCGTTCAAGTTGCAACGCCACATTGTACCCCGAAGTCTGCTATTCCTCCCTCTCTCGCTACTCCAGCGCCGTCCAGCAGAGTCCGGGGCGGCTTGCTCGCGTCGCAATCGGTGTCAGCCTCTCCAGAGCGCACAACATGGCAGTCTTCGTCTCTAACGTTTCCCGCCAAGCTGACTACGGCTCCGTCCCCCGCGAAGCGGCCGCTCTCCACGACTGCTTCTCAAACTTCGGCGACGCCGTTGATGAGATCCGCGCCTCGCTCAAGCAGATGCGTCAGCTCGATTCGGCTGCATCATCGGCGGAGTCTTTCCGTTTCCTGGTGAGCAACGTGCAGACATGGATGAGCGCGGCGTTGACGGACGAAGAGACGTGTACTGACGGCTTCCAGGATGTTCCCGACAGTCTGATGAAGACGGCGGTTTGTGACCGAGCGGCGAATGTGAAGAAGTTCACTAGTAACGCTCTTGCTTTGGTTAACAGTTACGCAGCTAAGGGAAGTCCTTGATTTACAAAAAGAAAAAAAGAAGAGGAATAACAGTCCAAAATAGTGATAGTGTGGGAGAATCTGAAACAAATTAGGAAGAAGTTAATTAATAGTCGTTTTCGATAGTAATATTTTGTGTGAGTTTGTGTGTTGAATCTGTTGATATGAGTACCGTTCCTCAACTGAAATTGTACATGTGGTATGCCTTTTGAATTCCGATTTACGGTTGTTCTTTCTAATAGTTTTTTTTGGTTTTAAACACGTCTTCTTTTAGTGATATAAATTTAAGTTGTTATTTTAGATGGTGTTAAAATTGTTTAAAGGCTATTTAGAAACCAATGAATTAAATTAAATTCATTAATTTTATATAATTGAATTCAATTTATGAGTTTGAAATGTTAAAAAAGAGATGATTTGAATTCAACTACGTAATTGAATCTCATTTTTTTTATTAATTCAATTATTGAATTCTGAATCGAACAACTATTTTTTTAAAATATTAATTTTTTTCTAAATATACATATTATAAATATACAAATTATTATAAAATACACACACATTGATTACATACTATTTTTTAGTTAAGGATAAAAAAGTCATATAAAGTAATTGAATTCATTTTTATTGTGTTCCAAACAGAATTCAATTCTAATATTTATAGACTTATTCCAAATAGTGTAAATCAAATTTAATTCAATCTCATAAATGTAATTAAATCCAATTCGTCCGGTTAGCCAGACACTTGCATTAATAGAAGATAGTTATGACACTCATAATTATAACATGAATTACTTGAGTACGTTTTGTGCAATTAATCATGACATTTGAGTTCAATTTAAGTGGTGTTACTTACACCGTTAACTTTTTTTAAAGGGAGAGGTTGTTCTTTAAAATTGTTGATTTCCTCTATTTTAATTAGTATAATAAAATTAATTAATCTTGCTTCCTTACTTTGAATTAATAAAAAAATAATTAACTGTTGTGTGTTAAAGTTAATTCAATGAAATCACTTGGGACAACTTACTTGAATGGTGTAGGCAAGAGTTGGAGTGGGGTAGTATGCTAGCTAGCTAGGCTAAGCATGATTATTGTGTCTACAATTGCATTGTATACAATACTGATGTTTTGTTTAGCATAGAGCAAACAACCACATGTGAGCATCCGTTATTTCCGAATACTTTAGACCCTAATGATGATTATTGAATAACCTAGAGAAAGTCAGTTAGTTGGTTATAAAGTCATATCCTATGGTTTTCTTTTTTTCTTTTCTTTCACCAACTTTTGACCCTTGAGTTGAGGGCAAACCACCGAACGCCTAATAATAGTGGGGGTGGGGCCATTATCTTCTACTTTCTGCATCCATTTTTAATTTCTTTTTCTCCTAAAGAATTCGAAACGAATTCTATATCCTTAGGAAAAAGAGTAGGTACTAAAAAATGAACTTGTTAGTTGCCTTCTTAAATGGATCAAAATGCACTCCTTCTTTATTATCTTTGTGAAACACATCAGGAACTCGGATGACTTGTACATATTTTGACGGACTTGAAAGGAATAAAACTTTTTTGGTAATTTTTTTTTTAACGGAATGGCTCCAGCCTCCATGTGAAAATGAGATCATTGCATGTTCATATATGTGTTTGTGTGTTTTTGTAAAATGAGACATACGAATGACACATAATACGATGCTGAGGCTCCACTCAACTAACTCATCACTCGCTCAGTGCATAGCGAGCTTGGCGTGCATGTGAGAAACTGGACACGGTAAGAGCCACTCATTCTTAACCATTTAATTGTGAACATAATGTGAGGATTGATGGAGATGGGAGAGGATGAATTGTTTGGCTTGAAATGGTAACGCATTGGATGCATCAATGGAGAATAAGCAACCCGTGAAATGAAAAGACTAGAGAACTGTTGGTTTGCGAACAAAATACATCTAACTGGAAGACAAAGCGTGATGCCCCTTAGCCTTAGGATTGGTTGCTCTCATAGTTCACGAGATGCTAAACTAACTGTTGCTTTGCTTCTTATTCAGCTCCATACGTCCACATATATCTCCTAGCGGACAAGCATTGAAATAATTTGCAGAGACTTGGTGGCTGAGAACAGCCATCTTCAGCATATATTTGTCTGTTTTTGGACCAAAGGTAATGAACCCGACATCGTGAAAATTTCCTTTAAAACGTGACAATTCTCATCTTTCTTTTAATTATATATTAATCCAAATATTATCTATATTTGCAGGCGGCCTCTCCATACTGATATGTGTCTATCGTTTTAGGATCAATTAAACGACGGTGGTTTAATTGTAGACCTTCACCAACGACGCCTATGGATGATCATGTTTAATCGCAAATGGTCCTAATCATTAGAATCTAGATAAAGATTCGCCATGATCCGATGTTGGCTTTTTGTCAAATTGTATGATACGTTAGAAAATTTAAATCCCTTACATTTATAGAATTTAAAAATGTTTCATATCAAAAACTCATTTTCACACTTAAGAGACTTTTTCTGCGTCACATTAGATGAGAGTGGGGAATCAGTGAGATCAATCCTAGAAGATAGTCTCCATGTGATGACTATGATTATTCACTTTGGTCAAGGATTCTCCTTTCATTAAAATGATCCATTGGGTGCATAGTGATGATGTCTTTATCGTATTTATGTCAACTTCATCGAATTTTGTCCTGTCCTGTCACCTCAGTCATCTTAATCAATCGAAGAAACTTGCAATTTTCGTTTGTGAACTACTTAGAATTAACCGACTATGGATGGGTATTACTGTCGGTTTCGGATCGTCTGTCTAAGCTAACCCTGTCTAACTCTGTTTAAGCTTAAAACGGCGTCGTTTCATATAAAAATTGGACAGTTGCGTGGCAGATGGGCAGGCGCCTGCGGGTCCCACCCACAGGCGCTGTTTTGCAAGCCAAATCGGCTCTAACCCAGCTACAGCCACGGAGAAGCAAATCTCATGCACAACGTTGTGCATGAGCTTTGACAATAAAATTAATGTTATCAAATATTGATGTAAATGTTTTTTTTTTTAACTTCTGGACTTTTGCAGGATTGGAATTTTAATAAAAACATGTTTATTATCATTTACAAACATTATTAACAGTAAATTATTATTAAGTGTATATAT